>CM042847.1:1724910-1917039 GCA_023653725.1 Bungarus multicinctus
TACTTGTAAATATTGTGGGTTTTTTGTGGGGGCGGGAAGAGAGCCTCTTTCTAGATCATTTTACTCTCTGGAACAATGAATGGCAGCCTTTGATCAACCTACCCTACGCTGAGAATTAAAAATGAATTAAAATGAAATTAAAAAGGGATTTGATTAAGTTAGTGGTTGGATGGGAGACCACCAAGCAATCTCATGCCATTTGTCTCCTCCAGCCCCAGAGTTCAAAGGCCTCAATTCTTTGGCGCTCAGCCTTCCTTATGGTCCAACTTCCCCAGCCATGCATTGCAACTGGGAAAAACATAGCCTTGACTCTATGCACTTTTGTTGGCAGGGTGATGGCAATAGAATAGAACAGAACAGAACAGAATAGAATAGAATCTCTTTATTGGCCAAGTGTGATTGGACACACAAGGAATTTGTCTTTGGTGCAAATGTTCTCAGTGTACATAAAAAGAAAAGATACATTTGTGAAGAGTCAAGAATCATCAGGTACAACATTTAATGATAGTCATAGGGTACAATAAGCAATCAAATCATACTAAGAAACAGTCAATATAGATCGTAAGGATACAAGCGACAAGGTTACAGTCGTACAGTCACAAGTGGGAGCGGATGGGTGTTAAAGAGTGATGAGAAGATTAATAGTAATAGGAGTGCAGACTTTGTAAATAGTTGGACAGTGTTGTGGGAATTAGTTGTTTAGCAGAGCGATGGTGTTCGGGGAAAAAACTCTCCTTGTGTTTAATTGTTCTGGTGTGAAGGGCTCTATAGTGTCGTTTTGAGGGAAGGAATTGTAACAGTTTATGTCCAGGATGTGAGGGGTCTGTAGATATTTTCACAGCCCTCTTTTTAACTTGGGGTGCAGTATACAGGTCCTCCATGGAAGGCAGGTTGGTAGCAGTATACAGGTCCTCCATGGAAGGCAGGTTGTTTTTTCTGCAGTCCTAATTATCCTCTGAAGTCTGTGTCTGTCCTGTTGGGTTGCAGAACCAAACCAGACAGTTAAAAAGGTGCAGTAATTCTTCTGTAGAACTGGATCAGTTGTAGAACTTGGTTTGTTTGAGCTTTCTGAGTTGGCGCAGACAGAACATTCTTTGTTGTGCTTTTTTGATGATATTTTGATAAGGAGAATTAGAAAGAAAGAAAGAGAAAGAAAGAAAGAAAGAAAGAAAGAAAGAAAGAAAGAAAGAAAGAAAGAAAGAAAGAAGGAAGGAAGGAAGGAAGGAAGGAAGGAAGGAAGGAAGGAAGGAAGGAAAGAAAGAAAGAAAGAAAGAAAGAAAGAAAGAAAGAAAGAAAGAAAGAAAGAAAGAAAGAAAGAGGTTAGCAACAAACCACTTCTGTGTGATTGCCAAAAATAAGTTGCTTTGGTTTCACTAAAAGTCACTCTTAACATTAAGGTCACTTTAGAGAAATGTGTCAGGAATTGTGATATTTTCCTGTGCTCTCATTTGTGTGCGAGAAACAGCTGAATATTCTCTCTCTTGTTGTGGGGACATTGGTAAAACTGCATGATGTCAAAGACAGTGTCATGCCCTTGGTAGAGTCGGACTCTGAGGGAGAGGAGGAACAGCCGACAGGGAGTGGAGTGTGGCTCCGGAGGTTGTGGAGGAGGCTGGGGAGGGGTAGAGGCCAGCTGGGCAGTCAGAGGAAGAACCAGGCCCATCCTCTCTGCATTCTAGGACACGCAGGGAGGAACAGAGAAGGGAGCAACTTGGCTTATGAGAGAGGAAGCGGCCATGATTCCCCTCATAGGTTGCAGCTGGGGAGAATAGTATATAAGAAGATGGTTAAAACACAGTGTTGCCAGAAGCAAAGCATGTGTTATTTTGGGCTGAAGTTATCGTAGTTGTTGTCCTTCCAACAGACTGTGCCTTGTTATCTCCTTGAAGTTGGTAATTACTTATCCTGGTCTGTTGTGGAAATTCTGTCATTGTAGTTTGTTTTGGTTTTTTTTCACCTCTATCTGCTCATTAAGTTTGGACTGTATTGCTTTCTTTTGAAGACTATTTTTGAATACGTTTTATCTCCAACTGAGGATTATTAAACAGCAGGGCCAAACTGGAGGCATTAAAGGACATTTATTTACGTTTTGGATTTTGTAACATTTGTATTACATTCCGGGTCATCAACAGACAGAGCCTGCCCCATCACACACAGGACACAATTGTATATTTGCATCATCATGATGTCTGATTGCAAGTATAGGTGCTCCTCGAATTACAGCCACCATGGAGCTTAGCAAAATTTCCGTTACTAAGCAAGACATTTGCTAAGCGAGCCTTGCCCCATTTTATGATCTTTCTGCCCACAGTTGTGAAGTTGAATTGCTGCCATTATTAAAGTTTGTGACCAGTTAAGGGAATCAGGCTTCCCCGAGGACAGAAGGTCCCGAAAGGGGATGGATCCCACGTTGCCAAGCGTCCAAATTTTGATCACGTGGCTGTGGGGGAGGAAGTGTCATGGTAACTTCAAGCGGTCACTAAACAAATGGCTGTAAGTCGAGGACTACCTGTGCCCTGCATGCTCTGTATAGGTTGGTTATTGAAAGGAGGATGTTAAGGTTCTCTCTTTCTCTCTTTCCCTCCCTCCCTGCCTATATCTATCTATCTATCTATCTATCTATCTATCTATCTATCTCTATCTATCTATCTATCTATCTATCTATCTATCTATCTATCTATCTATCTACATATTTCTCTCTCCCTCCCCCTCTCTCCCTCTCCCTCTCTCCCTCTCCCTGTATATGTACATATTTCTGCCTCTCCCTCTTCCCTCTTTCTTTCTCCCTCCCTCTGTTACTCTCTCTCTTTTTCTCCCTCCCTCTCCCTCCCTCCCTCACTCTCGCTCTACATATATATTTTCTCCCTCCCTCTCTCCCTTTCTCTCTCCCTCTCTTTCTCCCTCTCTCTTCCCCCTTCTCCCTCCCTCCCTTTCTGTCTGTCTCTCTATATATGTACATATTTCTCTCTCCCTCCCTCTCTTCCCCCTCTCTTTCTCTCCCTGTCTCTCTCCCTCTCTCTTTCTCTCCCTCCCTCTGTCCTTCCCTCTCTCCCCATCTCTCTCTTTTTCTCCCTCCCTCTCTCTTTCTCTCCCGCCTGGCAGAAAATCAGCTGGAGAATGACAAGATGCAGAAACAGTATCACAATCGCATCGCACTGGCTCAAGTGAAGGCGTTGGAGGACCGGCTGACATTTCTGGAACAGGAGAAGAAGGATGCCCTTCAGGTATACGAAGCAGTCTTGGTCCCACAGAGTGGGGGTCTCCAACCTGGGTCACTTTAAGACTTGTGGACTTGCTGGCTGAGGAACTCTGGGAGTTGAAGTCCACAAGTCTTAAAGGGGCCAAGGTTGGAGACCCCTGCCCCAAAGGGTTTCCCAGAATGCAGTCAAGGAAATGAAATCAGATTGATCTGATAATAAGATCGTGTGATCAAACAAATCAGGATATTTAGTAATGAATCAAAATAATAATGCCTGTTGAGCATAAATGGGCAATATAGACAACACGTTTCATAATTTCAATTATTCTTTCCATCATAAACCAGGGCTTACCAATTTTGGCAACTTTTAAGATGCTGGTCTTCAACATCCATCATTCCCTCAACCAGCCATGCTGGCTGGAGAATTCTGGGAGCTGAAGTCCAGCATCTAAAAGTTGCCAAGTTGGAGAAAACCAGGCATAAACTATTCATTTCATTTGTTCAGAGCAGCTTAAAGGAAAATGGACTTTCTGATAAGCAGGACTGGCCACTTGAGTTTGCTAATCAGTACCGTGAAACTGTCTAGACAGGCTTTTGAAACTGACTAGATCACATTCCTGTTTCTATCCGGTTTTGAGTTTGAACATGATAGGCGAAGTACTCAGAACTGGTGGGGTGAACCCCAATCTCTGGTTCCCCCAAGGAATCCTTTGGGTTCTGTTTATCTTAAAAGTTATTTGGTCACACAATGTAAACACAGAGGGTTGCATTCTATAGTTTCTCATTCTTAGAAGGCAAAGTCACATGTCCTGGGAGGTACTTTTATTTTTATTTCTTTACTAGCTCGATACCCCTTCACTATGAAACTATGTAGCCAAGCTTAGTTTTTGGGGAGGGAAATATGGGAGGGAAAATTCTGCCTCTGCCTACCAGCATTCATCGGTATTCGTCCAGCGGTATTCATCGGTATTCGTCCATTCGAAAGAGTATTTTCTGTGTGAGCAAGAAGGAGACAGCAAGGAGCCTGGACGTGGCTTAGCTCAACTGTTCTGTACTAAAGCTGCTTGCTGCTGTGAAACTGAAACTGAAACTCCTCTGCTTGTGTTTTGCATTTGGAAGAGATTCCTTTTCAGGTGGGGAGGGGGAGTAGAACTCCTTAGCATCAGAGCGTGTTAATAATAATAATAGAGGAAATGCTAATGCTCTGATGGTCATTTCCAAAAATCCTTTCTTAGTGAGCCCCTAGAAGCCAAGAGGAATCTACATACCAAATTTCAAGTTTGTAGGTTTTACAGTTTTGGAAATTTCGTGATGATGCCTGAGTGGTCTTTTACTTTTATATAGATAGATTACATTAATATGCCACCCATCACATTGGTAAAGCAATTCTGGGCAGCTTACAAAATGGTAAACAGATAAATTTTAAAACAAAATTAAGAAAGAATTAAGGAAATAATTAAAATCATGGGAATTGGCTCCAGAAGCAAAGTGGTAAGCAATGTAGTTTGTGCAACTATGGTGTTATATGCACCACCTTAATAGCCTCCAGAACTGTCACACCACTGCATTCTATACTAATTGTAGCTTCTAAACATTCTTCAAGGGTAGCCCCATGTAGAGTGTACTCCAGTAATCCAGCTAAGAGATGAACAAGGAATGAGTGATGGTGTGCATTTATTTATTGTATGGCAGATTCACATCCCATTTCGAGATAAGCACAGGAGATAAAAATACAAAATAGGAACTATAATATTTAAAATATAAATGTATGTCTAAATTAGATAATTTTTGCTTCATTTGTCACAGCCAGGAATTCAGCCAAGTCTCCATTATAGACTCCATTTTGGCACTCTAATACTATATGTTGGATAGTTTGTCTTTTTGGCCCTGCACTCACAGTTTGGTCATGGTATTTTGTCCCACTTATAGAGGGGCCAATGCAAATTTGGTTCAGTGTTGTGCATATCACACGGGACTGCTCAAATCCAGGTGATTTTGATGCAAGGCAAACTTCAACATTCTGGAGCGCAATTTTCTATCTGTGCAGACTGATTCCTGCATGTTTCACCACTTGGCAACTCAGATGGAGCCTGCTATACAGCTGTCAGTGCTCTGTCACTGTCTGGTTCCTGTGTGTTTTACCACTTGGCAGCCCAGACGGAGCTTGCTGTATGGTCAGGTATTTTGGTCCAGTGCTGATAGTGACTTCTTCTCGTGATAGGGTGTGACTGAGCTGCAGGAGCAGCTACAGGCTCAGGCTTGGGAGCTACAAGAGGAGCAGGAGCGCCATCGAGAGACAACAGAGGAACTGCAGAGCGCCGAAGCCAAATGTGGGGAGCTGCAGGCCCAGTTGCTGCGGCACTCGCGCCTGCTGCGGGAACGACTGGAGGAGACGGAAGCTGCTGCTCGACGGGTAGAAGGGCTACGGAAGGAACTGGCCCGTACTGAGAGTGGACGCAAGGAGGTACTTTCTTCTCTGCACATGTACACTCACGCATGCACACACGCGGACCCACGCATGTGCTCCTCACTGAAGTCCTTCCCAAGAGTCTAGAGCTTCTGTTCTGAATGTTAAGAGCTCTGCATTGATTAACCCTGGACCAGAGATGTACTTTCTGCCCTTTGGAGTAGAGATTTTCCGCTCAGTCAATAAAGGAGAATCTTTGTAGCTCAGGATTGAATCGTGGGGTCCTTGGTGCTCTCTGTGTCAGGGTTCCAGCAATTGCCCTAATTAAATTATGAGCCTCCAGCCAAGCTTCAAAAAAATTCAAAAGTTTTATTAGGAGTAACATGCCGGCATTAACCTAAATGAAGCCAACTCTGGCATACGTAATTTATGGTCACCTGTGACCCCCCCCCCCCTTGGATGTGTCATAAATCAGATTCTCCAATTAAGCACGTTCACAGGCTGGATGTCATCAATCACATTCTCCAGTCTAGCTACAATCTTTTTATGATAAGGGTGGAATGTACTTCTGGTTTTAAACTGCCCTACTGCTCCTTCAGATTTCCACCCACCCACCCTTGTTTATGGCAACTTGAAAACAGGCATAGGAATGTTTTACGACTTGACACTCTGAGCTTGGATGTTTTCTTACTGATGTTTCATTACAACTAGGTGACATCATCATTGTTAAAGGGAGTAGTGTTTGTTCTCTATTTATGTACAAGTCAGACAAACAAGCTAACAGTATACAACAACCACCAGGAACTCTTGACAGTGACAGAGCAACCCGTTAGTATATAAAAAGAGAGCAAAGCTCACTCCCTTCTAGTTCTGATGACGTTACTTAGCTAGGTAATGAAAGGTGTGTGAGAAAACCCACCAAACTCAGTGGATAACTGAGGATTCCTGATTTTCACCCTGATTTCCAATGGTTGGAAGGACCAACTCTTCTCCAGGGGGTTGGGGAAGATGGGAGCTGTAGTCCAGTCCAATGGTCACCAACTGGTGGGCTGTGGACCACTGGGTGATCCACAAGGAAATTTTGGTGGTCCGCAGAGAAATGTCCCCCCCAAAGCAATTAATCCAGGCTGCGTGGGAACACATGGCCTGTGGGAACACAAGGCTTGCGTCACTTGCATTGTGCACAACACGAGGTAGTGAGGGGAGGGGGGAAAGGGGGGGGGACTTGCCCCACATGCCCCACTTGCCTGGCCTGGCCACTGGGCTGCTTCTTTCCGCTTCCTCCTTCTTCTGCTTTTGGCTGCACGCAAGGAAAGCAGCCAAAGTCTTTCTTTCTCTCTCCCCAAACTCCACCAGCAATGAGTCTTTGGGACCCTGCTAGGCCTCCTGCTCCAAGAGGCTACGCTGGCAAAGACTCATTTCTGGTGGAGTTTGGGGAGAGAAAGACAGACTTCTGCTGCTTCTGCTGCTTTCTTTGCATGAAGCCAAAAGTTTCTCTCTCTCTCTCTCTCCCCCTGAGAACAGAGCTGGAAATAGTATCCTGCGATCCCATATAAAGAACGATCGATCGATAGGAAAATGGGGTGGGGAATTTTCCTGCAGACTGTTTGGGGGATTTTCCCAGAGTTTCTGGTCTGCGGATTTAAAATGATGAGTTTGGTGGTCCCTGAGGTCCAAAAGGTTGGCGACCCCTGGTCCAGTCCACTGATACAGCTCCAAGAGTGGAAAGAACTGGCATTCAGAACCCCCCCCCCCTTTTGCACATTGTTCGATTCCTGCCGACCAGCAGTTTGAAAGCATGCAAATGCAAGCAGATAAATATGGGTAATGCCAGGTTTACAATGATTTGTTTAGCAATCGTTCGAAGTTACAGCAGCACTGAAAAAAATGATAGTGACCATTTCCCACAATTAGAACGATCGCAAACATCTTCATAGTGACGTGATCAAAATTTGGACGTGTGACAACTAACTCATATTTAGGATGGTTGCATTGTCCATGATCCCCTTTGGTGGTCGGGTTGCTAAGTTAAGAAGTGCAGTGATTTACGTAACAACTGTGCAACTTTATTTTATTGCCATTGCACCTTGTACAACGAAATTAAATACCATCTTCAGTGTACAATTTATGACTATGAAAATAAACACAAACACCCATCTTTCACATTCTATATAAGTTGAATTGAAAACCCCTGATATTGCATTCATATTGCACTATACAGGAGAATTCAGTATAGTTCATGCCCTGGGATAGAATCTGTTTTTCAGCCTATTTGTCCTTGTTTTTATTATTATCCTGTACCGTCTGCCAGATGGTAATATTTAAAAAAAAGGTGGGCCCAAGATGAGATGGGTCTTTAAGGATGTTTTGAACTTTCTTTAGGCAGTGGGAGCTATGAAGCTCTTCCAAAGAGAGGAGAGAGCAACTTAACAATTATCTCCCTTAGCAACAGAAATGTCAGTGTTCCAGCAAAAATCAGTTCCCATCCCTGAAGGAGATACACCTGGTGGGACCCAGAGGAAGGGCCTTCTCCGTGGTGGCTCCCTCTCTCTGGAACATCATCTCCCCAGAGATTAGACTGGCCCCCACTCTGATTCTCTTCCGGAAGGCGCTGAAGACCTGGTTCTGCCAGCGGGCCTGGAGAACACAGAGTGGGATGGAGCCCATCAAAGAACTCGTGGGATCTGCTGTCATTGGGGTAGAGGGGGGTGGGGGGTGGGGGTGATTTATTGGTTTATTTATTTTCCAAATTTTGTTCTATTGTACTTTATTAATTTATTTGATTCTTTTTGTTAGTTTTTGTTGTTTTCTTTGTTTTAAATAATGGTTTTTATATCCTGTAAGTTGCCCCGAGTCGCCATGGGCGAATAGGCGGCAATATAAAGGAGTCTTAGTGGCACAGTGGTTAGAGTGCACTACTGCAAGCTACTCCTACTGCAATTTGGCAGATCGAATCCCACCAGGCTCAAGGTTGACTCAGCCTTCCCTCCTTCCAAGTTGGTAAAATGAGGACCCAGATTGTTGGGGGCAAATAGGCTGATTCCGTAAACCACTCAGAGAGGACTGGAAAGCACTGAGAAGCAGGATATAAGTTCAAGTGCTATTGCTATCTTCCTCCCTCCCTCCTTTCCTTCCTTCCTTGCTTGCTTTCTCCCTCCCTCCCTCCCTCCCTTCTTCCCTCCCTCCCTCCCTCCCTCCCACTGGTTAGAATGCAACATTATAGACTAATTCTGCTACTGCCAGGAGTTTAATCCTGACCTGCTCAAAGTTGACTCAGCCTTCTGTCCTTCCGAGGTGGGTAAAATGAGGAGGACCCAGATTGTTGGGGGCAACAGGCTGACTGTGTAAACCGCTTAGAAAGGGCTGTAAAGCACCATGAAGCAGTATATAAGTCTATTGCTAATATAAAATCAATCAATCAATCAATTGCTCAATCAATAAAACCAAACTCCAATCAAAAACTCCAAGACAGGCATTTCCTCAATATTTATTTTTATTGGAAAAGTTGTTACTGGCATAATCTGGGAAAACCTGGATCTGAGAGTTCCGGGTTTTCCTTCAATAATTAAAAATCACAAATCCATCCCCCGCACCCATCATTCCATCACATGCCCCAATCACCATCCGTCCCAACTTGAGACATCCCTTCATCCAGGGGCAGAAATAACCTTGAATGTAAAGAAAAGTGCTGTTATATCTAAACTACATACATTGCATGAAATCCTCCCCTTCCCAACTTCCCACGCTCAAAGAATGTGGCAGCGTGGAAGCTTCTGGTGCTACTATGGCTTCCAAAGCTGACAAGAAATTTTGGGCTCAGTTGTGGTCATAAGTCAAGAACCACCTGTAGGTAACTTTTCAGTGGAAAGATAACAGCGTTGCATGTGCCTCGGTATATAGTCATGCCAGCCACATGATCATGGAAGTGTCTTCAAACAATGCTGGCTAGGAAACCACGATGCACACTGCCCCTTAGAATTGGTCAGGACTGGACAGGGGAAATCTTTACCTTTTTTCTATCTTAAGGCAGGTGGATCACCCAGGTGGAGTCCCCTGCTCAGGGCCTCAGCTCAAGGAGATTGGGATGCAGGAATAGACAAGTGTTCTGACCCAAACCTGGTTCCAAGAAAGCAAACACAAGACAAAGGCAGCAGCAGAATCTTTTAATGTTTCATCTGTGAATCCTGTTTCTTCACAGATAAAAGGCTGCTTCCCACTGATTAGCTCTGACAAAAAAGAGCTTTGCCAGGTTTTTGTCAAGCTGCCAAAAAACAACAGATAAGAAATAGTTTACAATATAAGAATCTTCAAATACCAACTGTAATATCCACAAGGCTGAGTTTCAAAACGTCTTTGCTTCCTACAAAGAACGTTTACTGCACAGCTGCCTTTTATCTTCTTGAGGGAGGGGCCATTACCTTGCAGCCCTACTCCCGAGTTGCCTGTGCTGCTATAATTGTTCTTTCCTCCGAGTAATCCTTCATGCATGTGCACTTGGCACAGACTCCTCGGGAACCTCCTCATCGCTGCTGCCAGCCCCCACAGTCTCTGAAGGCAGCAGTCCATTCCCTGAGGCTCCTGGCCCCTCATCTGAGTCTTCTCTCTCCTCGGCCATCCGCACCTGTTGCCGGCTAACCACAACAACAAGGTGCTGCCCCATAAACCACCTTTCCTACAAAACACGAGAGAAATCTCTTCTCTTTCCGCAGCTGGAGCTCCGGATCGAAAACCTGGTAGGCGAGGTGACCAAGCAGCGAAAGGGACGAGAGAGAGCGGAGCAGCAACTGCGGAAGTTGAAAGAAGAGCTGGAGGAGCTGCGGGTAGGGCTATGCAGATGTCAGAGGAGCCTGGCCATGAACGGCGGCATTAGCCGCCACACCGCATTGATTCGGAGCTCTCTTTGCAGGCAAAGCCAAGCACGGCCATCTTCAAGCGGTCCAGCTCCAGGAAACTCCCGGAGCCGTGTGGGGCGTGGAAGGAGGAGCTGCAAGCCAAGGGACGGCAGGTCGAGGCTCTGACTGAGGAGGTGGCCCAACTGCAGGAGCAGCTGGAGAAAGCCAGGAGGCAGCGGTGAGCGGCAGAAGGAGACGCTTCGCAAGGCTGGCAGGAGGAGAGAGGGGCGCCTCGGGGTCACTCATCACCATTTGCAACCTTCCCAGCTGGCTTTCCATAAAGGGGAAATCGGGATTCCCTTCACGACCGTGAAATTGGGTGTGCTCATGCAATGACTCACTTAATGATCACATGGTTTAAGAGATGGAAGTTGTGATCAGGCATCTCCAACCTTTGGCAATTTTAAAGCCTTGGGGACTTCAACTGCCAGAATTCCCCCAGCCAACCACAAGTCTTAAAGTTTGCCAAAGTTGAAGACCTTGGAGACCCCAGGCCATTGCAGTCGCAAATTGAGGGGCAATCTGTAAAATGAACGGGGTTGTTTTTCTGCCTAGGTGTGAAAATATGGAGCCATACAGAGGAGGCCAAGCGGCCACGAGCAACAGCTGCAGCTCCCGGGCTTCTGGTGACCAGGTAGACGTGCCTCAAATGCCGAGGATTTTTATGGTTTCCCAAATTACCTATCTCCCCTACCTGCCCCTCCCCCCCTCCCTTTTTGTCCAGGAGCATAAAATGGGGTGTTCACCTGCCACATTGCTCCACAACAACAACCCTGTGAGGAAGGCTGGGCTGAGAAAGTCTGATGCGTCATCAGCTGAGCTCTTGTGATTGAGTGTGTTCTGACGCAGCTCCCCAAACACGACAAACTTTCTTTAGTGAAATCAATGATTCCTTTATTAGGAGCGTCGGCAGCCCCGGCAAAAAGTTTCTCTCTCACCGCAGGCTGACAAATCTGTCCAGCAGGGAGGGGTATAGTTGTCTGCCACACCTATTCATCTCTGCCCCCTGCTTTTGATCCCCAGAGCTAGGGTGGGGCTTCGCTAGCAGAGCAATGGCTCTTCTGTCCCAAGGACCGGCCCATAGATTTCCACTGCTCTCCTTTCCTCTGCCTTCTGCACATCCGCAGGTCAGGCACTGGACCCGGCTGTTCCTCCTCTTCCTCATCAGCCACCTCCTTCTCTTCCTCATCAGCCACCTCAGGCTGTTGACTCTCCATCTGAGGGCTGACGGACGGCCCAGTCTCTCTCTCTCTCTCTCTCTCTCCCTCCCTCCCTCCCTCTCATCCCCTCTCCCTCTCTCTGCTCCATTCCCTCTTCCGCCTCGGAGCTGCCGGGTTGCTCTGATGCTGACCCTGACTCCCAGGCCTCCTCCTCCTCTGATTTGGCTGCTGGAGCGGCCGATGGCCGACAAATCACAACAATCTGAAGCGCTGCCTGTCCAGAAATTTGGGTGACGTCTGGGGATGATGGAGACTGCAGTGGCGATGGGGAATAGGTAGCCTTGAGCATATTTGAAGTCTGGCTAGTCTGTGATGGGCTGTCAGGCGCAAAGAATCCAGACTGCGCGTTAAGAACACTTAGCTATCCCATTTATAAGGAGCCCTTGACTTGTTAACAGTTCACTTAGTTACCGTTGGAAGTTGCTCACAGATGGCCCAGGATCCATCTTTCTCTCTCTCTGTCTCTACCAGCTCTTCCCCCTCAGAGCTCTCAGTGTGTTCTGACCCAAACCTCGTTCCAAGGAAACAAACACGAAACGGAGGTAACAGCAAAACCTTTGAATGATTCTTTACGAATTCCGTTCCTTCGTGGTTAAAAGGCTGTTTCCAACTCATTGTCTCTGATAAGAAGGAGCCTTGCCAAGGTGGTGCAAGGCTGCCAAGAACACCAGATAAAGTTACTCAGAAACATTTCAAACCCAAAGAGTTTCCAAACACAAACTGAGAGAGTCTGAACGTCTACCAGGCTTGAGTGCAAAAACTTCTTTGCTTCCTGCAAAGAACTCTGGTTTCTCAGCTGGCTTTTATCCCTTAAGGGAGGGGCCATCACCTTGCAGCCTTACTCCTGAGTCACCCGTGCTGCTGCAGCTGCTCTTTCTTTCAAGCAGCCCTGCGTGCACACGCACTGGGCACAGGCTCTTAAGGGTTCTCTTCATCACTGCTGCCAGCCTCCACAAGCTCCGAAGGCAGCACTCCACCCCCTGATGGTCCTGGCCCATCCCTGCATCACATGCAGGCCCCTCATTCGAGTCCTCGCTCTCTGAGGCCTCAGACGTCCGCATCTGCTGCTGATGAACCACAACCCAGTTGCCTGGATGCTGACCCTGCCCCCTCGCTTGCCACCTCCTCCTCCGGTTTGGCTGCTGGAGGGGCCGGTGGCCAACAGGCCACAACAGAGTGGGACTTGAACCCAGGACACCGCACTCCTGCTCTATCTCCTTCCCCACTGGACCCCAATGTTTCTTTTAAAGGCTGCGTTCGGCTTCTTTCCCGGTTTGCAACAGGTGGATTCTCGGGGGAACGACGCCTTGCACCCGGGACCAGGGAGCTGCCCGTCCGAATTCCACAGAGCCGCCTTCACCAACTGGGAGACTCAGATTACCGACATTTTGAAGTGGTGAGAGAATTCCTCCCGAGTTTTGCATTGGCAAGGTTGCCTCTGAGGATGAGCAGAGTGCCTTTTCTTCTAACCCTTAAAGGAGTCCAACCTCTAGTGCGGCCTTCCGCCCTCCGCCCCACCCAGTCTGGTGCCCTCGAGATAGGTTGGGATGAGACCTCCTGGAGTCTTATCCAGCGGGATTCTGGGATTTGTAGTTCAGAGCAAGATGTGGAGAGACCTCAGCCGGGGGAAGGGAGGGGAGGGATTATAATTTTAGTTTTTTATATATATAAAATTTTATTTCAGTTATCCACATTTAAAAAAACCCATCTTTTTTAAGTGAACAACTTGATTCCAGGTTATCACATTTCCATACAATCATGTCTTTGATTACATATTCATCCTCCACATTTAATTGCATATCTTACCTCTACTTTACATATTTTCTATTACTTCTCCTCAAATATTTTCCTCAGGCTTATTTTATACATTTTCAGTTCCTGTCTTAACCTATTTCTTTTAATTTTAAATAATTCTCACATCTTCATATGCATTATGCTTCTACTTTTGCCTGTCAGATTCCCAATGTCATCGCATATTCTTATTTCTTCATTTCAACAATTCCACCTCATTTCAAAACAGAAATTCCCCCTGCAGTTACCAATTAGAGTGTTGCCACCTCTATAGCTTAAATATCATTTAATAAATTCCCTTTTAAATCCCAGTCACCCTTTAACTTTTAATTATCCCCTTAAACCTTTATAACAACCATCTCCTAACAACTGCACAGCCTCTGTCTCTTTTAAACCAGGTTCTACATGGTATTTTCTCCTTCAATCACAGGATTCTAGCTTTAGTTGTATCTTGGGGGAATTAACTTACGACCACAATTGGGACCGGAACTTCTTGTCACTAAGCAAGCAATGTGGTCGTTAAGGGAGGGGGAAGGGGGGGGGAGGAGCAGGAAAGGGAAGGATTCTCCTGACCTCCCCTGGCCCTTCTGTCTTTCCCCTTCCCTCCCCAGGGTGAGCGAGGAGAAAGAGTCCAGGGGGTACCTGCAGGCCATGGCGACTCGCATGTTGGACGAGATGGAGGCCCTGAAGCAGGCGGGGGCGCAGAGCCCGGGCCCCAAGAGCCCGGTAAGAGGGCCCTGGGGGAGGGAGCAGCGACACCCCCCCCTTGTCACTGGATGGAGGGGAATCCAATCGGGGTCTTTGATGCCAGGCCCTCCCTCCCTCCCTTTTTCTCCCCTCCTTTTTTTCCTTCCTTCCTTCCTTTTCCTCCCTCCCTCCCTCCCCTCCTTCCTTTCCTTTCTTCCTCCAATCGATATCTTCCTTCCTTCTTTTTCTTTCCTTATTTGCTCGCTCTCTTCTTCCTTCCTTCTTCCCTCGCTTCTTTCCCTCCTTTTTTTCCTTCCTCTCTCCCTCTTTCTCCCTCCCTCCCCTCCTTCTTCCTTTCTTCCTCCAACCAATATCTTCCTTCCTTCTTTTTCTTTCCTTATTTCCTCACTCTCTTCTTCCTTCCTTCTTTCTTCCCTCACTTCCTTTCCCTCCTTTTTTTCCTTCCTCCCTTCCTTTTCCTCCCTCCCTCCCCTCCTTCTTCCTTTCTTCCTCCAACCGATATCTTCCTTCCTTCTTTTTCTTTCCTTATTTCCTTCCTCCCTCCCTCTTCTTTCTTCTTTCTTTTCCTTTTTCCTTCCTCCCTTCCCTTTACTCCTTTTTTCCTCCCTCACTCCCTTTTTCTCCCTCCCCTCCTTTCTTCCTCCAACCTATACTTCCTTCCTTTTTCTTTCCTCATTTCCTTCCTTCCTTCTTCTCTTCCTTCATTCTTTCCCTTTTTCCTTCCTTCATTTTTCCTTCCCTCCTTTTTTCCCTTCCTTCCCTCCTCCCTTTTTCCCCTCCCTCTCCTTTTTCCTTCTTTCCTTTATTCCTTCCCTGTTTCCTTCTGTCCCTCCCTCCCTCCTTTTTCTTCCCTCCCTCCCTCTCTTCCTTCATTCTTTCCTCCTTTCTCTCCCTTCTTTTTCCTCTTCCCTCCCTCCCTCTTCTCCCTTCATTCTTTCCTTTTCTTCCTTTTTCTCTCCTCCTTTTCCCCAGTCAGTCTTCCCATATTGGGAGGGGCACATCTACCGGGCAAACCCTTTGCTGCCCAGCTTCACTGCACAGGGCCAGCTCCACCGTTTTGCCCACCAGCCCGAAAGCGCCTTCAGGGCCAACCGTGGCCAGTGCCCTGTGCCACCCCGTCTCTTTTGCCCCCAGCCCTACCAGACCAAGCCTGCCCCTCGCACCAACTGCCCCCTCCTGCCGCCTTCCTTCCCCCTGCAGGACGCTCTCTGGAAAGCTCGGCGGCTGCAGAAGGTGGAAGCCTCGGCCAAGTTGGAGCTGCAGTCGGCCTTGGAGGCCGAGATCTGGGCCAAGCAGAGCATCCAGACAGAGCTGGAGCGGCTGAAGGTGGCCCACGTGGGCCTGGAAAGGTGGGTGATACCCCCCCCCCCCCGCTTATGCAGCCCTTCTTGGGCAGAGGCAGCTAAGCCTGGCGAGTGTCCGGTGCCCCTTCAGGCTCTCGGCCTAATTGTAAAGATAGTCCTCAACTTTACAACCATTCACTTAGTGACTGTTCCAAGATGTAAATGTCAGGGACCAAAGTGACCTAGGACTCTTTTTTCACACGGTCCCAATTCAGACGCTTGGCAACGGGCATGTACTTATGACGGTTGCAGTGTGTTGTGGCCTCTTGGCCGCCGGTGTTGCCGGCAGCTGAATCAGAGGAAGAGGAGGAGGCAGACTGGGAGTCAGGGTCAGCATCAGGGCAACCTGGGAGCTCCGAGGGGGAAGAGGGAATGGAGCTGGCAGAGAGAGGGAGGGGGAGGGAGCCTGGGCCGTCCATCAGCCCTCAGATGGAGAGTCAACAGCCCCCAGGCTGATGAAGAAGAGGAGGAACAGTGCCTGACGTAGAAAGCAGAGGAGAGGAGAGCAGTGGAAATCTATGGGCCGGTCCTTGGGAGGAAAGAGCCACCACTTCTAGCAAAGCCCCACCGTAGTTCTGGAGATAAAAGGCTGGGGGTGGAGACAAATAGGTGTGGCAGACCACAATTCATCTTCTGGATAGACAGACTTGTTAGCCCGCAGTGAGAGATAAACTTTTGGCCGGGGCTGCCGGCACTCCTAATGAAGGAATCTTTTGAGTTCACGTCAGAGGGTTTGTCGTGTTTCGGGAGCTGGGTCGGAACATAGTATATCGGGGTCGCATGATCCCCTTTTGCGACCTTCTGACAAGGAAAGCCAATGGGGAAGCCAGAGTGACTTAATAACTGTGTTAGTGACTGAACAACTGCACTGATTCACTTAACAACTGGAGCCCAAAATGGGGCAAATCTCCCTGAACTTGCATAGCAACGGAAAATTGGGGTTCCATTGTGGTTGTAAGTTTGAGGACTACCTGTGCTTCTGAGAAGGAATACACCTGGGTGAGAACTTCAACATGGCCTGGGGCAAGGGATTATGGGAGTGGGAGTCCCAGGGGGCCGTTGTCCCCCTCCCCAGGTAACCCTTCCCCCTTCTCTTCCCACCTTCGTGGTTTCCCCCAAAGACAGTTGCAGGAAGCCGAGCAGCAAAACCGGACTTTGCGCCAGGAACTGGAGAAGACCAAAGGGGAGCTGAAGGCCCGCTCTCTGGAAGGTAAGAGGCGGTTGAATTCTAAGCCTTCTACTGCTGATCCCGGAAAAGGTTAATTCCATTATCAGGCATGTAACAGAAAGTGATTAATTACAGACGTAAATAGTTCAAGACAGATCTAGGATCCTTTGACAATCCACAAAGCCTCTCTTTTTTTTCTTTCCTTGTCTTAACAGGTATCAAGTCCCAAACCCCACTGGTTCCTTTCTTCTTCCGAAGCACCAGCGTAAGTTTTCACCTTGGTCAGGTACAGATAATCCTTGACTGACTTATGACTACAGTTGAGCCCAAAATTTCTGTTGCTAAGCCAGTCGGTTGTTCAGTGAATTTTGCAACTTTATGAGCTTCCTTGCTACCGTTGTTAAGTGAATCACGGTAGCTGTTAAGTTAAGTCACTGTTGTGGCCCGCCAGATTCGGACAGTGAGGAGGTTGGGGAGGAACATGGGCCAGTCCTGGAGTCTGGAGAAGGCTCTGATGAGGGCTCTGTGTTGGAGGCAGAGATGGGGCCAGGGCCGTCCGACAGTTATCAGCTGCCTTCAGAGTTGGAAATCAGTGGGGTAGAAGAACAGCTGGAGCCTGTTCCCACTGTGCACATGCGCAGAGCTGCCAGGAGAAGGGAACAATTAAGGAACAAGGGTTGACTTGGGAGTAAAGGCTCAGGTGGACGGTGAATGGCCCCTCCCATAGGGAATAAAAGAGGAGCAAAAGGGGAGTGGTATTTTCAAGAGACAATTAGTTCATTTGGGTGAAGATCTGTTCCTGCATTCTTGCCAAGTATTGTCTGCTACAGTGTGGCATCTGAAAGATAATGGCCTGGCAACTCTCCAAACCTGATAAAGGTCTGTAACTGTGAAATACCTTGAAAGACTGTTTGCTGGGACTAGGTTGGGACATGGAACAGAAGTTGCCTTTGGAAGTTGTGGGACCTTCATCACTGGAGGTTTTTAAGAAGAGACTGGACACTCACTTATCTAAAATGGCGTAGGGTCTCCTGCTTGGGTGGGTGGGGGTCAGACTAGATAACCTTGTGGGGTCCCTTCCAATTCTATTATACTGTTATCAAATGAAATATATCTCCCTGTATATACAGGTTTTGCTTTTATACTTCCGACTCTGTTACTCTGTTCTTATTCTGTTATTCAGAAGTTGTGGGAGCTTCATAACTGGAGATGCTGGACTGCCCTCTGCCAGAAATGGTGTAGGGTCTGCTTGGCTGGGGGTGGGGTTGGACTAGATGACCTGCAAGGTGCCTTCCGACTCTGTTAATCTGTGTGTATGTTAATCTGTAAGACCCGAATCCAGACACTGCACGAGCAACCGGGCCTGTCTGTCCCCTTGTCTTTCAGAAGGACGCCATCGCTTTTGGGAACAGCCACGACTCCCAGGAGGCGCGGAGATCGTCCGAGGAGGTTCACCTGCACCCCGAAGGCAGGAGAAGCCTCCGGTCCAATGTAAGTCCTGGCTGGAATGGAGACATCTTTTCTCCATGCAGCTAGTCCTCCACTTATGACCAGAATCTAACAGGTTAAGCTGCCTGTGGTCGCCTGAGGGTGAATTGGGCGTCATATAAATCTAATGAATAAAATAAATAGAATATAATCCCTAAAGAGAGGCTTGAAACATCTAACCTCTTAAGGGATGTACTTGTTGAGTGACAACTCAATCTGACAACTTTTTTTCTCGTGGTCGTTAAGCAAATCCAGCTTCCCTCATTGCTTGTCAGAAGCCCCCTGGGAAGGTCGCAGGAGGTGACCCTGGGAAGCTGCAATTCCGGCGACATGACCGACCCTGAGGATGCTGCAATGGTCATAAGTGCGAATAAGGGTCATGATTCTCTTTTTTCATTGCTTTATTGTAGTAATGAGCAACTTTGAATGGTCATTAAACAAAATGGTTGTAAGTCAAGGACTACCTGTAATGGGGACTGTCTTTTCCTTCCTCCCTTCCTTCCTTTTCCTTCATTCTTCTCTTCCGTCCTACATTCTTGCTCTCCTTTCTTCTCCTTCTTTCCATCCCTCCCTCCTTCCTTTCCTTTTTCTTCATTCTTCTCTTGGTCTCTTTCTTCTTCCATTCTTATGCTCCTTCCTTCCTTCCTTCCTTCCTTCCTTCCTTCCTTTTCCTTCATTCTTCTCTTCCGTCCTACATTCTTGCTCTCCTTTCTTCTCCCTCCCTCCCTCCGTTCCTCCTTCTTTCCTTCCTTCCTTTCCTTTTTCTTCATTCTTCTCTCCTTCCTCCATTCTTGCTCTCCTTTCTTCTCCCTACCTCCCTCTGTCCTTCCCTCCTTCTTTTCTTTCTTCTTTTCCTTTTTCTTCATATTTATCTCCCTGTTTCTTCCTCCGTTCTTGTTCTCCTTCCTTCTCCTTCCTTCCTTCCTTCCTTCCTTCCTTCCTTCCTTCCTTCCTTCCTTCCTTCCTTCCTTCCTTCCTTTCCTTCCTTCTTTTCTTCCGTCCTACATTCTTGCTCTCCTTTTTTCTCCCTCCCTCCCTCCTCCCTCCCTTCCTTCCTTTTCCTTCATTATTCTTTCCCCCTCTTCCTTTTCCTATTCTTGTTATCCTTCTCCCTCCCTCCCTCCCTCCCTCTCTCCAGAAGTCGTGGTTGCTCCATCACTGGAGATTTTCATGAAGAAACTGCACAGCCACCTGTCTGAAACAGTATAGGGTCTCCTGCTTCAGCAGGGCATTGGACTAGAAGTCCTCTATGGCCCCTTCCATTGTGTTATTCTATATGCTATATTCCTCTTATTTTCTCTGCCAATTCTTAAATTCTCACTTCAGGATATACAATAAAAACCGAACTCAAAAGCAGAGAGAGAAATGGGGAAAAAAAACCCTTTGTTTTCTTCCTGGCCTCTTTTCTTCACTCTCTCTCCCCAGCTGGTATAGCTTAATAAATGATTGGGCAAAATCATTTATTAATATATATTATTGGTTGGGGCCAGATGTGGCCAGAGGACCCTGGGGAGAGATTCCCCTTGAACCTGGAAAAGGATGGTCAAACCACAGAAACCAGGTGGCAGCTCGAAAACAGGCATAGAAATGTTTTATGAGATGACAGTCGGCTTCAGTGCAGGTCATGCCAACATGTTCGCTCCTAATAAATCTTTTGAAGTTTTTGAAGTTTGGCTCAGGATTCAATGAGGGCAACTGCCAGAATCCTGGCACCAGGTTCAATCTCTGTTTTCTGCTCCCCCTAACTTCTTATACTTTCTTGTTTTTCCCATACAGGCAGGAGCCCCCCTTGCCGAGAGCGGCCATTCTGCATCCCTCAAGGTGAAGACTTAAACCGTGAAAGTTTAAAATTTAAAAGCCCGTTGCCCTGTTTTCTGCAAAGAAAAGACAGGCATGAAAGGGTTCTTGCAAACTGTCTCCCCGTTGTGTTTTCCTAGCCCAAAACGCACAGCTTCAAAACCCACAGCTTCTCGGCCCCCACCAAGTGCATGCGCTGCACATCGCTGATGGTCGGGCTGGTCCGGCAAGGCCTGGCTTGTGAGGGTGAGTGGCATCTTGTCGGGCACAATATATGGGGAGGAGGGGTGGGGCAAGGAAAGGGGGCCAGGTTGAGAAAGACTCCTGTCTGGAGTTCCAGAGGCCCCAAAACTGAGACCAAAGCTCTATAACGGGAATCCTGTCTGACACATTTTCATTTTGGTGCATGAGGACTAGAAACTTAACTTTGATTGCAGGAGAACAGACCATAGCTCAATTAAAAGTCAGGGGAATGATTGCTCCAGTTGGTTCTTAACCTACACCTTAGCTATGATATACATCAAAAGGTTTCGGGCAATCTCAACCAACACAATGGTTGTCTGGGGGATTCTGGGAGTTGAAGTCCGCACATCTTAAAGTTGATGAGGTTGAAAAACACAGGTTGGAAAAGGGGCTACCAGCCTCCCCCCTATTTTTGGCCAGTCAAGGACAACTCCGCTCTCATCCTGCAAGAGCTAAGAAATTTAAACATGCCAAAGAAAATAATTTTTCTCACTTTTTGCCCTTCTTCTCCAGCCTGCAACTTTGTCTGCCATGTTTCCTGTGCGGCCGGAGCCTCCATCTGCCCCATGCCCCCAGAGCAGCTGCAGAAAACCCTGGGGGTGAATCCGGTGAATGGAACTGGCACCGCCTTTGAGGGGTATTTGTCGGTAAGAGACTGGGTTTCCAATCTTGCATAGGGCAGATAGGATAGGGTAGGGTAGGGTAGAGTAGAATAGAATTCTTTATTGGCCAAGTGTGATTGGACACACAAGGAATTTGTCTTGGTGCAAATGCTCTCAGTGTATATAAAAGAGAAGAGACATTCATCAAGAGTCAAGAATCATCAGGTACAACACTTAACAATAGTCATAGGCTACAATAAGAATAGGACAGAATACAATACAATACAATACAATACAATAGAATTCTTTATTGGCCAAGTATGATTGGACACACAAGGAATTTGTCTTGGTGCAAATGCTCTCAGTGTACATAAAAGAAAAGATACATCTGTCAAGAGTCAAGAATCATCAGGTACAACACTTAATGATAGTCATAGGGTACAATAAGAATAGAGTAGAATAGAATAGAATAGAATAGATTAGAGTTCTTTATTGGCCAAGTATGATTGGGCACACAAGGAATTTGTCTTGGTGCAAATGCTCTCCGTCTACATTAAAAGAAAAGATACAATCGCCAAGAGTCAAGAATCATCAGATGCAACAATAATAGTCATAGGGTACAAATAAGCAACCAAATCATACTAGGAAACAGTAAATCATAAGGATACAAGCGACAAAGTTACAGTCATACAATAACAAGTGGGAGG
This sequence comes from Bungarus multicinctus, assembly GCA_023653725.1. NCBI lineage: Eukaryota > Metazoa > Chordata > Lepidosauria > Squamata > Elapidae > Bungarus > Bungarus multicinctus. The sequence goes on from CM042847.1 coordinate 1,746,476, forward strand.
AGATGGGTGATAAGGAGTGATGAGAAGATTAGCAGTAATAGTAGTGCAGACTTTGTAAATGGATCTTGGAAATGGCACTTTTCCAACTTCAGGATTTTAATCCAAAATTTGGCTGGCTTTGAAAAAAAAAGCTAAGGGTTGGGCTGGATTACAGCCTGGATATGAGAGAGAGAGAGAGATTTAATCTAAACTCTCTCTCCCTCTCCCTCACACACACACACAGAGGCAGGGGTGGGATTCAAATTTCTTAACATCCGGTTCTGTAGGCGTGGCCTAATTTGTGGGTGTGGCTTGGTCATGTGACTGGCAGGGCATGGCTTTGTAAATATTATAAAATTGATGTAAATATTGATTTTTTAATAAAAATAGAGCAACTTTTACGCAAAATCAGACAAAGCAGGCAGGCAGATTGAGTTGCTCACAGAATCTCAGATTCATTCAGAGATCTATCTTTCTGGCATCGGCTACCTGAGCCTGTCACATAAAATTTGCTTGCAAGCAAACCCATAAAATTTGCTAGCAAGCAAACTCACAAAATTAACTCACTTACACCATGTATGTAAATATTGAATTTTCTCTGCGGACCACCAAAATTTTCTCATGGACCACCAGCGGGCTGCGGCCCACCGGTTGCTGACCATTGGATTAGAAGACCTCCAAGGGCCCTTATTATTCTAAGTTCCATGTTCTAACTGGATCTCCTGCCCTGCAGGAATGAAAATATTTCCTGGACTTGCACCTGCTACTCTCAGGAAAACCAATTTGCCTGTTTCTCTTTTCCAAAGGTGCCCAAGCCCTCCGGGGTGAGGAAGGGCTGGCAGAAGGCCTTCGTGGTCATTAGTGACTTCAAGATTTTCCTCTTTGATGCCTCCGAAGGGAAGATCTCACAGGGTGTCATGCACGTCACAGATATGCGGTGAGTATATCTGTGATGGGGAATTCTGGGAGTTGAAGTCCACAGACTAGAACCCTGGGCCATATTTAACGAAATGAAATTCAATGTAGAGAAAAGTAAAGTCTTATACTTAGGCAAGAAAAACCAAAAATACACATTTAGACTGGATGAAACCAGGCTTAATAGCAGTAATTGCAAGAGGGATCTTGGAGTCTTAGGGGACAACCAGTTAAACATGAGCCAGCAGTGTGCAGCAGCAGCCAAAAAAAGACAATGCAATCCTAAGTTGCATTAACAGGGGGATACAATCAAGATCAAGAGAGGTACTACTACCACTCTATAAAGCCTTAGTAAGACACACCTAGAGTACTGCATCCAGTTTTGGTCGCCACACTATAAAAAAATGGTTAAGACTCTAGAAAGCGTGCAGAGAAGAGCAACCAGGATGATGAGGGGACTGGAGGCTAAAACATACAAAGAAAGGTTGCAGGAACTGGTCCTGGCTAGTCTAGGGAAGAGAAGGACCAGGGAAGACAGGAGAGCATCTTCCAATATTTGAGGGGCTGCCCCAGAGAGGAGAAAGGGGTCAAGCTATTTTCCAAGGCACCCAAAGGCCAGACAAGGAATAATGGATGGAAACTGATCAAGGAGAGATTCAACGTGGAAATAAGGAGGAATTTTCTGACAATGAGAACAATCAACCAGTGGAACAGAAGTTGCCTTCGGAAATTGTGGGAGCTTCATCCCTGGAAGCTTTCAAGAACAGACTGGACTGCCATTTGTCAGAAATAGTGTAGGGCCTCCTGCTTGGGCAGGGGGTTGGACTAGATGACCTACAAGGTCCTTTTCAACTCTGGTTATCTGTTATCACCCCTCTTAAAGCATGCTGGCTGGGGAATTTGGGGAGTTGAAGTCCACACATCTTCAAGGTTGAGAAGCTCTGGGTTAGATTTTTGGCTGCCTTGTTAGATATCTTGGGCAAACCCAGCGGTGATTCGTAGAGTGGCTCAGAGGAATGTTGAGGCTTGGGTCAAATTAGGCTCCTGGGATGGAAGGTCCCAACCTCTATGCTATTACACTTAGCTGTTTTCTCTATCCACTTATACTAAAACAATGTTGAGACTCTAGAAAGAATGCAGGGAAGAACAAAGATTATTAGGGGCCTGGAAGCTAAAACATATAAAGAACAGTTGCAGGAATTGGTAATGGCTATTCTAATGGACAGAAGGACTGGGGGATCATGATAGCAGTCTTCCGGTATTTGTGGGGCTGTCACAGAGAAGAGGGGTCCAGCTATCCTCCAAAGCAGGGATCACCAATCTTTTGGATTCAGGGACCACCAACTCATAATTTTAAATCCCAGGGACCACTAGTATGAATTTTGACTGGCGGTGGCTTGCTGACATTGGTGGGATCTGATCTAACCTTTCCCTCCCTCCCTCGCTCCCTCCCCCTCTCTCTCTCACACACACACAGAGGCAGGGGTGGGATTCTAATATCTTAACTGGTTCTGTGGACATGGCCTAATTTGTGGATGTGGCTTGATGGGCATGTGATTGGCTGGGCATGGCTTGTATGTAAATATTATAAATATTTATGCAAATGTTGAATTTTTTTATAGAAAGAGAGCAACTTTTACCCAAAATCAAGCAAAGCAGGTGGACAGATTGAGTTGCTCACAGAATCACAGATTCGCTCAGAGATCTATCTTTCTGCCATTGGCTACCTGAGTCTGTCACATAAAATTTGTTAGCAAGCAAACTCACAAAATTAACACCCCATGTATGTAAATATTGAATTTTCTCTGTGGACCACCAAAATTTTCTCTGTGGACCTCAGTGGGCTGTGATCCACCGGTTGGCGTCCAATGCTCCAAAGCACTGAAGGCAGGATCAGAAACAATGGATGGAAACCAACCAAGGAGAGACCCAACCAAGCACTAAGCAGGAATTTTCTAACAGTGGGAACAATTAATTAGTGAAATGACTTACCTTAAGAAGTTGTGGGTGGTCCCTCACTAGAGGTTTTCAAGAAGAGGCTGGACAGCCATTTGTCCAAAATGGTACAAGTTCTCTTGCTTGAGCAAGGGGTTGGACTAGAAGACCTCCAAGGTCCCTTTCCAACTCTATCATTCTGTTATTCTTAGTCACTCCCCAGGAGGAACTGGGTTGAATTTTTTTTCTCACCTGTTTTTATCCCGACGACAGAGATGAGCAGTTTTCCGTGGCTCCTGTCCTCGCCTCCGATGTCATCCATGCTAACAATAAAGATGTGCCTTGTATCTTCCGGGTAAGAACCAGAAGGGTCAAGGGAAGCCAGAACGGGAATAGCTTTGCTCTCCTAACCTAATGGGGGCCTTGCTGATGATACGATTTGTGGTTAGCGCAAGACCTCAGAGCCATGAACTGTTGAGTGGCCAGCGAGGTCTCCCAGCTCACTTGCAAAGACAGCAAGGATCCTACCTAAACTGAGTTTTCTCCATGTGGGTCAGTTGCTGAGTCCCTTCTCCTCTTTTTAGAGTTGGCAACAAAAAGGGAGGGGGGAGCAGTGTGGCAGATTGCAAACCAAAAGTGCATTCCATAAATGCTTTCAAAGATAGTAACTAGGTGACTGAAGTTTCTGCCAGGCAAAATTCTAACTGGAGAGCCTGGTTGATGACTCTTGGCTATGGAGGTGTCCCATTGGAGAATATGAATCATGATACACCCAGGGATTGAGGGAAAACCAGGGTCAAGGGTGACAATGAATGATGTGCCTCAGAGTCGGCTACACCCAGGCAGTGCTGGCATGTTAACTCCCAATAAATCCTTTTTAAGTTTTGGAAGTTTGGCTCCAGACTCATGATTTAAATGGGGGGTAACTGCCGGAATCTTGACAGAGAGGAGAGCGAAGGAATGCAATAAGGTGGCTCTCAGGGAGAGGGAGATGCAAACGATAGCCAGCCCCTCCCTGGCTGGGAAATAAATAGGAGGGGATTGGGAGCGGCCGGTTGTCACAGACAACCGTTCATTTCTAGTATAGAAGCAATTCAAATTTCTTGGATAAACTCAGGTTTCTTGGGACTAAATTACATTTGATTTTTTTTGTTGTTTATCCCTATGAATAAATAGACTGTTACTACCCTGTTATTAAAAAAGGGGGGGTTTGTTTTACTTGTGAGTAAATGTCTTATCACTATTTGTGAAAGCTGGGTCAGAACAAAATCAAAGTTTGATTCTTTTCCACCACAACCCAAAGTCCAGAAGCGGCCCCGGCTGCTTTTAACATGCATCCATGTTAAAAAACATGGCTCAGTGGTTAAGACGCTGAGCTTGTCCGTCAGAAAGGTCGGCAATTTGGCAGTTCGAATCCCAAGCACCTCATCCCGGAGTGAGCTCCCGTTAACTTGTCCCAGCTTCTGCCAACCTAGCAGTTCAAAAAATGCAAGTAGGAAAATAGGGACCCCTTTGGTGGAAAGGAAACCGCGTCCCATGCACCTTCGGCGTTTAGTCCTGCCGGCCACATGACCACGGAGACGTCTTCGGACAGCGCTGGCTCTTCAGCTTTGTAACAGAGAGGAGAAGCGCCCCCTAGAGCCGGAAACGACCAGCACAGATGTGCAAGGGGAACCTTCAACTTTGACCTTAGATTTGCCTGAGTCCCTGCATGCGATCCAGCTCCTTCTCCCTTGCCGTGTCCAGCTTGGGGCGTTGCCGGGTTGGCATCCTGCTTGCTCACCTCATTTTTTCCGTAGGTGACGTCCACCCAGCTCTCCTGCCCTCCCACCACCAGCTCCATGCTCTTCCTGGCCGACAGCGAGGCCGAGATGCGGAGGTGGACGCAGGTGCTGAGCGAGCTGCAGCAGCTGCTCCGACAGAACCGGCACTGCAACCGCGCAGTCTACATGCTGAAAGAGGCCTACGACAACGGGCTGCCCTTCATCCCCCACACCCTCTCAGCTGCAATCATAGGTGCTGCCTGAAATTATGGTTCTAAGGGTCGGAGTGGGTGGGTCTGGTTTCACACACACACACACACACACACACACACACACTAGTGCATTGTCTCTGGAGCAAGGCAATGGCCTTGATTTGAGGTGGACCGCATGAGGGGTCTCCAACCTTCCCAGCTTTATGGATCAATGGGGGAGGTGGGGGGAGAGAGGGATGGTTCTGTGCAAGCGGTGAGTAGGTGCACTTTTTTGCACGGCCCCCATTTATACAAACAGGTGCACACAAGTGCCACTTGTGCAAATGGAGCTTCCCGTCCAAACATGAGTGTGTGGCACATGCTCACCCGCCACTTGTGTGGTCCGGTTACAAACTGGCCCCGGTGCGGTACCACAGCCACCCCTGGACTGCACTAATTGTGATGCTGTGTGTTGTTTTTTACTTTTGCAGACCGGGAACGACTCACTCTGGGTACAGATTATGGACTTTTCCTCGTTAATCTCAGGACAAATGGTGAGCAATCCAGTTGGTCCCAGCTGATCTCAACTATTTCTCTCTCTCTCTTTTTCTTTTGTCTTCTTTCTCTTTCTCTCTCTTTTTCCTCTTTCTCTTTTTCTCTCTTTCTCATTCTCTTTCTTTCTCTCTCTTTCTCTGTTTCTCTCTCTTTCTCTCTTTCTTTCTCTGTTTCTCTTTCTTTCTTTTTCTCTCCTGTCTCTCTCTCTGTCTCTCTTTCTTTTTTTTTCTTTTTTTCTCCCTTTTTCTCTTTTCTCTCTCTTCCTCTTTTTCTCTTTCCCTCTCTTTCTCTCCCTCTTTCTCTTTCGCTCTGCCTTTCTGTCACTGTCTCTTTTTCTCTGTGTGTGTATCTTTTCTTTTTTGCCTCTGTTGTGCTCCTAAGTCAAGGACTACCTGTATTTGCATTTGTGTCTGAAACTGGCTTGTTGTGCAAAGCTAGAAGCTCAGTTGATTTGGGAAGCCAGCTAAATGATCTTGCGTGTTTTTAAAGCAACAGGATACAGGGTGTCCTTGATTTACAGCATTGAGCTGAAAATTTCTATTGCTAAGTAGGACAGTTGTTAACTGAATTTTGCCCCATTTTACATCCTTTCTTACCACAGTGGTTAAGGGAATAACTGCAGTTGTTAAGTTGTTAAGTTAAAAAGCAAGGCAATTCTAAGCTGCATTAACAGAGGGATACAATCAAGATCAAGGAAGGTACTAATACCACTCTGTAAAGCCTTAGTAAGGCCACACCTAGAGTACTGCATCCAGTTTTGGTCACCACACTATAAAAAAGAAGTTGAGACTCTGCAAAGAGTCCAGAGAAGAGCAACCAGGATGATGAGGGGACTGGAGGCTCAAATATGCAATGAACAGCTGCAGAAACTGGGCCTGGCTAATCTAGGGGAGAGAAGGACGAGGGGAGGCAGGAGAGCAGCCTTCTAGTATTTGAGGGGCTGCCCCAGAGAGGAGGAGGGGGGTCAAGATGTTTTCCAAGGCACCCAAAGGCCAGACAACGAATAATGGATGAAAACTGAACAAGGAGAGATTCAATGTGGAAATAAGGAGAAAATTTCTGACAGGGAGAACAATCAACCCATGGGACAGAAGTTGCCTTCGGAGGTTGTGGGAGCTTCATCCCTGGAGGCTTTCAAGAAGAGACTGGACTGCCATCTGTCAGAAACGGTGTAGGGTCTCCTGCTTGAGCAGTGGGGTTGGACTAGATGACCTACAAGGTCCCTTCCAACTCTGTTAATCTGTTAGTAATACGGGTTGTTTAGTGAATCTGACTTGCCCATTGACTTTGCTGGTCAGAAGGTCCTAAAAAGCGATCACTGTAAACCATCATAAATACGAGTCAGTGGCCAAGTGGCTGAATTGTGATCATGTGACCATGGGGAAGCTGCAGCGGTCATAAGTGTGGGAAAAAAGCTCCCTCGCATTTTTTTCAGCCCCGTTGTAATTTTGCCCACTGAATGGAGGGACGGTAAGTGGAGGACTAGCTGTATTACTTTCCTAAGGTTCACACCACAATTTCCCTGTCCTTGATTTCCTGCCGTTGTGCCTAGACGGCATTGGGGTGGCCGCAGCTGACCGCTTGTCTCCCCTCCAGATGTGCTGCGAGTGGGCGACTGCCGGCGGGTGCAGCTGCTGCTGGTCTCCCCCGAAGCTCAGCTGCTCTCTGTGCTCTGTGGCAAGAACCACGGACTCCGCGTCTTCTCGTGGGCTGAGCTGGAAACCCCCGAGGCGCTTGGGACCAAAGTTCTGGAGGCCAAAGGCTGCCAGGCGGTGGCCGTGGGGCTGATCTGCCGCGGTACCACCCCCGTGCTCTGCGTGGCCTGCAAGCGCCAGGTCCTGTGCTTCCAGATGGCCGCCACACACCCGCCCCACCGCCGTATCAAGGAGATCCAAGCGCCGGGATACGTCCAGTGCCTAGACGTGTTGGGCGACCGCCTCTGCGTGGGCTACCCGTCTGGCTTCTCCCTCTACCCTCTGCTCAATGAAGGGTCCCCCGTCAGCCTGCCCCATGCGGACGACATCCGGGCGTCCGCCGTGGCCCAGATGGAAGCGCTGAAAGCTGTGGAGGTCAGCCTGAGCGAGTTCATCTTGTGCTTCAGCGGATTCGGCCTCTACGTGGACGCGCTTGGCTACCGGAGCCGGGCCCAGGAACTGATGTGGCCGGCTGCTCCTCTCAGCTGCTGTGAGTCGTGGATTTGGAGGAGGGGGGAGGGCTTTGGTTGGGGATGATGGGTGCTATGGTCCGTCCCTTCTGTGCATGCCACTGGGCTCCGTCAGGGTTCCAAATAACACACCCATAGAGCAAACAGAACTCCTGAGGCAAGCCGTTTCCTTAACGAACAAGTTTACTAACTCCATACCAGTGCTTCGCAACAAAACTATGTGGTCGGGCTTAGATTTTGGGGAGGAAAATAAGGAGGAAAAAATTCTGCCTCTGCCTCCCAGCATCCATCAGTATTCATCTAGCTAGCGTCCTGTGAGTGTGTGAGAGAGCTGAGGGCTGTTTGGAAACTGAAGCAGTATTTCCTGTGTGATCAAGAAGACAGCAAGGAGCCTGGGTGTGGCTTAGCTCAACTGTTCTGTACTAAAACTGCTTGGTGCTGCTATGAAATTAAAACTGAAACTGAACCTCCTCTCCTCTGCTTGTGTTTTGCATTTGGAAGAGGTTTCTTTTCAGGTGGGGAGGGGGACCTCGTCGAAACGTCGCCAAGATGCTCTCAATCTTACACAGGAAAAGACCCGAACACGCCAAGACCTGCATACCTATACCCATGAAAATCTACGAAAATATATTTATATATATATACATATACCTGTGGGAATGTCTGTCAACATCGGACTTTTCCCTTTCAACTGATAAGAATGAACTTCTGAAAGCTAGGTACTTCAAAAGGAATTCTTTATTGAAAGAGAGTGAATCCCAGCACTAGTCAAAGCAGAATCTAAGATGCTTCCAGGCATACAGTCATAGATAAAGGGAGTTAGAACCCCTCCCCTTATTTAGATGTGGATTTAGTCAAACAAAGAACCAACTTGTTAATTCCGCCCTCCCCTTCTCTGGGAACGAATCTTAGAAGAGTTTCCCAGGAAGTTTCTTCCAGAGCTGGAATTTTTATGGTCCCTTCTTGCTATCTCTCCAAGAGGTGACAAGTTTCCAGACATCTGGCTCCAGTCCTCCAGTTGTGTATCATGTGTAAGTTATACAGATTCAATACAAGACTTAAGATATTCAGGCTACATCAAAAAGGATTACTTGTACCAACTCCCCCCACTTCTTCCACTGAAGATACATGGATCTGACAATGTCCTTGCTTCTCCGTGGAACTTATTTTGTTTTGGCTACAAAACCCCCAGCTATCTCTACTCCCCGCTTCCTCTTCCTCATCCCCATTGTGGCAACCCTGAAGCCTCCAAGATGGCCTCGGTCAGGCCAACTTCAGACTTGACAGACTCCTTTGCGGTGCTGAGAGCCTACAATCGGGATCTGATGCCGCTCTTGTTTTGAATGCATTGGAAGGAGCAATTAGGATATTCATTTCCGGAGGATAACTTCAACTGTAGTTCTAATTTGATAACATCAACTTTTTTAAACATGTGTTTATAATATAAAATGCAAAAAATGCAAAAAACAAATGATATGATAGCAAGATTCCAGTATCTGAGGGGCTGCCACATAGAGGAGGAGGTCAAATTATTCTCCGAAGCACCAGAAGGCAAGACAGGAAGCAACGGATAGAAACTAATCGAGGAGAGAAGCAACCTGGAATTAAGGAGAAACTTCCTAACAGGGAGGATAATTAACGAGTGGAACTTGGGGCCTTGGTGGTGCAGGCTGTTAATCATCTAGCACTTAGCTCAATTGCCTGCAATTAGTGCAGGTTCGAAACCCACCAGGCTCAAGGTTGACTCAGCCTTCCATCCTCTCGGGGTAGGAAAATAGAGGACCCAAGATTGTTGGGGGCAATAAGCTGACTTTGTAAAAAAGGCCGCTTGGGAGGGCCAAAATGCCCTAGTAATAAGCAGGCATATACAATGGAATGAAGGCTATTGCTGAGCACCTAGCATGGTGCTCCATAGACTGTAAGCCGCCCTGAGTCTCCGGAGAAGGGCGGCATATAAATAAAATAAAATAAAATAAATAAATAAATAAATAAACTGTTTGCAAGCAGAAATTGTGCACGCTCCATTACTGGAGGGTTTTTTTTTTTTAAAGAGGAGACTAGACAGTCACTTATCTCCTTGAGCACGGGGCTGGACTAGAAGACCTCAAGGTCCCTCCCAGCTCTATTCTATTCTAAACAATAGAAAAAAATAGGAAAGGGGAAGGGAAGAGTGCAGAAAAGAAAGGGAAAAGAAAGAAAAGGCAGTGACTTCCAACTCCTTTTTTGTAGCAGTAAAATAAGATAGTGACATCCAACCTCAATTTTTTACTTTTACGTAGTAGTATAAACTAGCCATTTCTATATCAAGAAATCTGTCTAAGAAATCTGTAAAACCCAAAATCAAAGTTTCCTGTTTTTCCACCCCGAGCTCAAAGTCTAGAACCGCTTTCCAAGTAAAAACAAAAATAGTTATATATTTTTTTCTTTGATCAAAGCAGTCCATTTAGCCATCTCTGCTAACTCCACCGGCATCTGCACCACTCGTCCATTGCAGTGATTGAGATATCCTTCCATGTTTGTGCATCAAGTAATCCTGCTGCCATCGACATATGACATCAAACTTCCAAATATTTCCCCCCAAGTCTTTTTCCCCACAAAGAAAAGCTTCTGGTTTTATCTTTAGGCTCAAGGTTAAGAATCTTCTCTATTAGAATATGAATCCTACTCCGATATTTGTAATCCTAATTTCATGAGGCAAATGCAGGTATGGCCCCTCGGCTGCAAAGCCCAGCCTATTGTGGCTTATTTAATAAACTAGCATTAAGCTGATTGCAGCATAATCGGCAGGTGTGATGACCTAAAGGGGTGTGGCACAAAGGCAATACAGTCAAATAAGCAAGAAGAGTCCCTTTATTATCTCCAACTTTGCCTCCAATGTCCAGGTTACCTTCAGCTGGAGAAAAACTCTCCCAGGAACAGCCTTTAACTGTAGAAAATTCAGGCCAAATCAAGGTACACACAAGCTGCAACTTAAAGTCCAAACAAGCCAAACTGAAGTAATTAGTTTGACAGAGCAGGAATTTCAGACTTGAAAGCACGGCAAAACTCACACAGTTGGGAAGACGCCAGGAACACAGATAAGCCACCACGATACCAGATAAATTCATATTTGCTCCCAACAGCTGCCACAGTCAACATGCATCTCTTTTAAACTCTCATTCCCAGGTGTAGCTAATGAAGGGAATCAGGGCCCTTTCCTCCCCCATAAGCCACACAACTCACATTGCTCCCTTCTCCATTCCTCCCTGCGTGCCCTCGGATGAAGAGGGGGTGAGCCTAAGTCTTCCTCTGAACTCCCTCTCCCTTGTTCTACCTCTCCCCTGCTCTGCCCAACCAGACTTTGCCCTTCCCCAGTTTCCTCCACAGCCAACAGAGCCCCACTCCCGCCCCCTATCAGCTGTCGGTTTCCTCCACCGAATCAGATTCCGACAAGGGCATGACAGCAGGATTGCGGGAGGATGTGGGTGGCTGCGAGCACGAGATTCGGCACACTGGCATTAACTCTGCGCTCTTTTCCATTTCAGGCTATAATGCCCCTTATTTGTCAGTATTCAGCGAAAACAGCCTAGATATCTTTGACGTCCGGAAGGCCGAGTGGATTCAAACCGTCTGTCTGAAAAAGGTGCCCGCCATGTTTTCTATCCCAATAACAACCAAAGCGTAAAACTCTACTAAAGAGGTGCTGGATCAGCGATCAGGATGCAAGCTTGACAGTCGACCACGAGTACTTTCACAAAATGGACGTCGCAGGGTGTGAGGCTGCTGCTCAAAAGGCCTCCTCCCAGCGGTGGGATTCAGCCAGTTCAGACCAGTTCACCGGTTCCTCCATTTCTGGACATAAAAGAATTTGATAGGATGGGTGCCTTTAAGCCATGTTTTTAGCAATATAGTTGTCCTCGACATATAATTATTTGTTTAGTGCCCGTTCAAGGTTACGACTGCATTGAAAAAAGGGACTTAGGACCATTTTTCACACTTATAACCTGTGGTCACATAATCAAAATTTGGATACTTGGCAACTGATTCATATTTATGTTGGTCGCAGCATCCTGGCATCACGACCTTCTGACAACTTTCTGTGGCTAGTCGTTAAGTGAGTTTGGCCCCATTTTACAACTTTTCTTGCTAGTTGTTAAGTGAATCACTGCAGTTGTTAAGATAGAAACACGGTTGTTCAGTGAATCGGGTTTCCCCGTTGACTTTGCTGGTCAGAAGGTCACAAAAGGGGATTGCATAACTCCCCCGGGATACTGCAGCAGTCATAAATACGAGTTGGTTGCCAAGCGTCTGGATTTTTATTGTGTGACCACGGAGTTGCTGCAACAGTCATAAGTGTGAGAAATGGTCCTAAGTGCCCTTTTTCAATGCTATGGTATCTTCCAATGCTCAGTAAATGAATGGTTGTAACTTGAGGAAATGAAGACAGCAGGGTGCAACGTGTTCTCGTACCCAGTCCTGCTTCTTCTAAGGTAGGGGTGTCAAATTCAAGGCTCGGGGGCCGGATCCGAGCACACCTGTGGGGACTTAGATCTGGCCCCCGGGACCGGTCTGGAAGCAGCACAGGACTGGCCTGCGGTGCCCCCCATTTTCTAAGCCGGGAGGCTAGCAAAACAAACCGAAAACCAAAGAAGTGTTTCCCCCTTTGCCTTTGAGCGTGAAAGAAAGGAGGAAGGGAAAGAGACAGGAAAGGAGAAAAGGGAAAGAGGAAAGACAAAGGAAAAGAAGGGAAGATGAGAAGAGAGCAAGGAAGGAAAAAGAAGGAAAGAGGGGAAGGAAGAAGAAAGGAGAATGAAGAGGGAAGGAAAAAAGAAAAGGAAGGAAGGAAGGAAAGAAATAGGTAGAATAGAGAAAAGAATGGATGAATGGAAGGAAGGAAGGAAGGAAGGAAGGAAGGAAGGAAGGAAGGAAGGAAGGAAGGAAATAGGTAGAATAGAGAAAAGCATGGATGAATGGAAGGAAGGAAGGAAGGAAATAGGTAGAATAGAGAAAAGCATGGATGAATGGAAGGAAGGAAGGAAGGAAATAGGTAGAATAGAGAAAAGGATAGATGAATGGAGGGAGGGAGGGAGGAAGGAAGGAAGAAAGGTAGATTATAATGAGAGTAAGGTTCTCAGGGAAGTCCTGTCTTAGCCCTGGGCTACCACTGGTGCCCCCAACACAAGTTGATATCGAGCTGGCCATACCCACCCTCAAACACAACCCTGATACGGCCCTCAATGAAATCGAGTTTGACACCCCCTTCTAGACTTTGTGTGTATCTGGGAACAGGTGAGGGGTCCCAAAGGATGGGCTTGCAAAGGATACACCCCCAAATATTTTCTCTTTGACTGGGTTGGTGTAGAGAAAGGATGGGTTGGCTTCCTTGCAAATAGGAAAGGATGGTTGTCCTCCTTGAGTGTGTGTGTGTGTGTGTGGTGGGGCAATGAGTGTCCGTGTGTGTGGTGTGTTTGTGTGTGTGTGTTTGTGTGTGTGTGTGTGTAGTCCTGTGTCCATCCTTGATGTTGAAGCTGTAGCAGAAGAATGCTTGGCCCACTGCAAGTGGGGGGGGGGGGGTTGGGATTATGGAGAGGCGAGGACAGGGGTGGGCTGCTATACCGGTTTGCACCGGTTCGGCTGAACCGAACGTGCATTTTACATCTGGTTCACCGAACCGGTAGTGGCAAGGACTGGCTGGCCCCACCCGCCCCTCCCCTCCCAAGATCTCCACGTGGCCCATTTTGGATCCTAGGTCAGTGCAGGGCCCGTGCAGAGGCTCAAGGGAGGCGAAAAACAGGCTGGACCGGAAGGTCTGAAAGGCAGGAAATGGGCTCGTTTTCGGCCTCCGGAGCCCAGAGAGACCATTTTTGCCCTCCTGGAGACTCAAGGAAAGCCTTGGAGCCTGGGGGAGGGTGAAAATGAATCATGGGGGGGGGGGCATGGTGCAGGAGGCCAACTAGGCCATGCCCACCCAGCAGGGAATCAGTTGCTAAAAGAATTTTTTTGAAGCCCCCCCGTTGGCGAAGGACATCCGCTGAGCCCTTTCTCCTCCACTCAGGTGCGTGCACTGAATCCCGAAGGCTCGTTATGCACCTTCGGCAGCGAAAAAGTCCGTCTGACCTACCTCAGGAACAAAGGTGCAGGTAAGGAGGGGGGGCCGCCAAGCAGGTAAAAGAAGGGAGCCAGGAATTGTGCAGAGGGAACGGCAGCCACATTCACACAACAATTTTGACCTGCCTTTGAATGCCATTGTTTTGTGGGTCTGCAGATTTATTTATTTAATGAAATTTGCTTGCCATCCATCTCTCCAGGCAGCTTATGTTAAAATTAATCCAGAAATATATATTTACAGATAGTCCTCAACTTACAACAGTTCATTCGGTGATTGATCAAAGTTATAATGGCTTTGAAAAATGTGATTATGACCATTATTCACACTTATGACCAACATTCCCATGATCATGTGATCCAAATTCATCTGAATTTGGCCACTGGTTCATACTTGTGACCGTTGCTAATTGATGTCCTTTTGCAACCTTCTGACAATCAAAGTCAATGGGGAAGCCAGATTCACTTAACAACCAAGTGACCACTTGCAGTAATCCACTGCAGTAATTCACTTAATAACTGTGGCAAGAAAGGTCGTAAAATGGGACAAAACTCATTTAACAAATGTCTCGCTTAGTCATAGAAACTCAATTGTGGTTGTAAAGTAAGGACTGTCCATAGTTATACATTCAAAATGCCATTAACACTGCAAAAAAAGCACAAGTTATCAGATTGCGCTGCATCTCAGAATAACCAACTAGCCAAGAGGTACTAATCCCACTCTGTGTAAAGCCTTAGTAAGGCCACACCTATACTCTATCCAGTTTTGATCACCACACTATAAAAAAGAGGTTGAGACTCTAGAAAGAGTGCAGAGAAGAGCAACCAGGATGATGAGGGGACTGGAGGCTGAAACATATGAAGAAAGGTTGCAGGAACTGGGCCTGGCTCGTCTAGGGAAGAGAAGGACCAGGGGAGACGGGATAGCATCTTCCAATATTTGAGGGACTGCCCCAGAGAGGAGGAAGGGGTCAAACTATTTCCCAAGGCCAGACAAGGAAGAATGGATGGAAACTGAACCAGGAGAGATTCAACCTGGAAATAAGGAGGAATTTCCTGACAGGGAGAACAATCAACCCCTGGAACAGGAGTTGCCTTCAGAAGTTGTGGGAGCTTCACCCCTGGAGGCTTTTAAGGGGAGATTGGACTGCCCTTTGTCAGAGGTGCTGTAGGGTCTCCTGCTTGGGCAGGAGGTTGGACTAGATGACCTACAAGGTCCCTTCCAGCCCTGTTAATCTGTTAACTAAACCATTCACTAACCACTAACAAATTTGATGTGAGGAGCCTGACTTTCCTTCCTTCTCCAGATCAGGATGAGTTCGAAATTCCCCAGACCACTGATAACAGCCGGCGGTACCTCATGAGGACTAGGCACAAGCGGTGCTTCTCTTTCCGGATCACTGAGGAGGAGCGGCAACATCAGAGGAGGTGAGGCTATTCATAGAGGGGGACAGCCGCTCCGGATCTGACCGAACACTATTGCAGTCCTATATTAGGACTTATTTAGTGGCGATAGAGGCGGCAAAGCATTCTTACTTTTCCGCCCTTATCGCATCCGCAGGAAATCGCCCAGCCGTCCTTTTTAGATTGACCCGCTCCCTTTTAGAAGTGGGAGCGCGGGAGGATCCTCTGCGAGGACGGGCTGAGGATTTTTCAAATTTCCTGCTGGACAAAATCACTCAGATCCGGGATGGGTTGGACTCTGACTGGGCAACTCTGGACGGGGGGTCGGGAGCGGAATTGGAGAAGGTCATCTGGGTAGTTTGACCCTGTGACCCCCGAGGACGTGGACAGGATGCTGGGTGAGCTTAATGCCACCACATGTTTACTGGATCCGTGTCCCTCCTGGCTGGTGTTGGCCACTCGGGAGGTGACTCGAGGTTGGTTCCAAGGTATTATTAACGCTTCCTTGAGTGAGGGATATCTGCCCACTGCCTTGAAAGAGGCGGTGGTGAGACCCCTCCTCAAGAAACCGTCCCTGGACCCAAGTTTGTTATCTAACTATCGTCCAGTCTCCAACCTTCACTTTGTGGTGAAGGCTGTTGAGAGTGTGGTGGCACGACAGCTTCCCCAGCACCTGGATGAAGCTGTCTACTTAGATCCACGCCAATCAGGCTTCAGGCTCGGATACAGCATGGAGACGGCATTGGTCGTGTTGGTGGATGATCTCTGGAGGGCCTGTGACAAAGGTTATTCCTCTGTCCTGGTCCTGTTAGACCTCTTGGCGGCTTTCGATACTGTCAACCACAATATCCTATTGCGGTAGCTGGAGGGGTTGGGAGTGGGGGGCACTGTTTTGCAGTGGTTCTCCTCCTTCCTCTCCAACCGTTCGCAATTTGTGTTGGCAGGGGGGGTCAGAGATCGGCCCCGAGGCCCCTGGTTTGCGGGGTCCCTCAGGGGTCAGTGCTCTCGCCCCTTCTGTTCAACATCTATATGAAGCCGCTGGGTGAGATCATCCGTGGCTTTGGGGTAGAGTTTCATCAGTACGCTGACAATACTCAGCTATACATTTCTACCCCAGGCCACCCCAACGAAGCCGTTGAAGTGATGGCCCGGTGCCTGGAGGCCGTGCGGAGTTGGATGGGGCAGAACAGGCTTCAGCTCAACCCATCTAAGACCAAGTGGCTGGCTTTCCGGCACCCCGATACAGCCAGCTAGTTCCATTGCTGACTGGGGGGGGGGGAAACTCTTACTCCCACTGACAGGGCACGCAATCTGGGTGTCCTCCTGGACGTATGGCTGTCGTTAGAAGAACATATCGCGGCCGTCACCAGGGGGGCTTTTTGTCAGGTCCGTAGGATTTACCAGTTGCGGCCCTTTCTGGATCGGGAAGCGCTTCGCACAGTCACATCCGCCCTCGTTATCTCCAGCCTAGACTATGCCAATGTTCTCTACATGGGGCTCCCCTTGAAGAGCACCTGAGGACTCCAACTGGTGCAGAATGCGGCCGCGCGGGTGATCTTGGGGGCTTCTCGGAGCTCCTGCGCAAGCTGCACTGGCTCCTGGTGGTCTTTCGGGTGCGTTTCAAGGTGTTAGTTACCATCTTTAAAGCGCTCCATGGCTTGGGACCTGGGTATTTGCGGGACCGCCTACTGCCACCATCAATCTCCCATTGACCGGTATGCTCCCATAGGGCGGGCCTCCTTGGGATTCCGCCGGCTGGACGGCTGGCAACTCCGAGGGTGCGGGCCTTCTCTTTGGGGGCGCCCTCCCTCTGGAACAAATTACCCCCGGAGATGAGGATCATCCCTGACCTTTTGACCTTCCGGCGCGCGTTGAAAACTTATTTATTTCATCAAGCCGGTCTGGCCTACGGTTCTATGGGCTTTAAATTCGCTCTTAATTGGTTTTAGTCTTTACTTTTTAAACTTTTTAAACCCTTGTCTCATTTCTATTATTCAACCACCAAATTTAATCTTTTAATTATTTTTAATTATTGTATTATTATCATATTTTTAATGACTGTACACTGCCCTGAGTCCCGCAGGGAGAGGGGGATGTATATAAATCTTGAAAATAAATAAATAAATAAATAAATAAAATTTTGTGACGGCTGCTGTTCAGAAGCTACACAGGCTGTTGCAAAATCCGGTGCCATTTTCATTTACCTCAGCCAGTGAAAAATTTGCATTGCAGGCCAAGTTTGGTTTGATTGTAATCCTGGTTCATTTCGATGTGGCTTGACATATGATGCAAATCCAAACGGCTGGGTCTTTTTATTCTTCTTTGTTAAATTTGTTCGCCACCCATCTCACCACAAGGCGACTTTTTATGATTGTTAGCCCTGTACCCTAGAGACAGTCCCCGACTTACAACTGTGCATTTAGTGACTGCTCCAAGTTACAACGGCACTGGAAAAAAAAGGGACTTATGACCATTTTTTCACACTTTTTCCACCTGGCAGCATCCCCAGGGTCCGCAATCAGAGGGTTAGCAACTGACTCCCTCCGACAATCCACCCCTATTCGAATCATGAGTCTCTAGCCGCATCTCTCAGCATTTAAAAAAAATGATTTATTAGGAGTGAACATGCCAGTGCTATCTGGGTGTAGCGAATTCTGAGACACATCATTCACCCTTGACCCTGGTCTTGCCCCACCCCCTGGAGGTATATTCTCCAATGGGACATATCCATAGCCAAGAGTCATCAATCATGCTCTCCCATAATAATCTTGTGTGCCAGAAGGTCGCCTAGAAATTATCTATGAAAGCATTTAAGGAGTGCTGTTCTGACCCAAACCTTGTTCCAAGGAAACAAACACAAAACAGAGGTAACAGAAAAAACTTTTAATGATTCTTTACGAATTCCGTTCCTTCCCGGTTCAAAGGCTGTTTCCAACTCATTGTCTCTGATAAGAAGGAGCCTTGCCAAGGTGGTGCAAGGCTGCCAAGAACACCAGATAAAGTTACTCAGAAAAATTTCAAACCCAAAGAGTCTCCAAACACCAAGATATTCCGAACTTCCACCAGGCTTGAAGGGCAAGAATTTCTTTGCTTCCTGCAAAGAACTCTGGTTTCTCAGCTGGCTTTTATCCCTTAAGGGAGGGGCCATCACCTTGCAGCCTTACTCCCGAGTTGCCTGTGCTGCTGCAGCTGCTCTTTCCTTCGAGCAGCCCTGCGTGCATGTGCACTGGGCACAGGCTCCTCGGGGTTCTCTTCATCACTGCTGCCGGCCTCCACAATCTCCGAAGGCAGCACTCCATTCCCTGATGGTCCTGGCCCCATCCCTGCATCATATGCAGGCCCCTCATTCGGGTCCTCGCTCTCTGAGACCTCAGCTGTTCACACCTGCTGCTGGTGAACCACAACAAATGCACTACTTCTCCCACTCCCTTTCTGCTGGCAACTCTAAAAGACCAGAGCAATGTTTTTGAGTTGACATTATGTTTATGATGGTCGCCGTTTCCTGAGGTTACGTGATCCCCTTTTATGACCTTCTGACAAGTTAAGTCAACAGGGTAGCCTGACTCACTTAACAACCATGTGACTAATTAAGCAGCAGAGGTGATTTGCTGAACAATGGGGACAAGGAAGGTCATATAACGGGGCAAAAATTCACTTAGCTGTCTCAGCAGCAGAAGTAGTTGTGGTCCTCTGTTGAGGACTATCTGTATTGTGGTATGCTAAATGAAGAAATAATTCTGCATTGCTTACCAATGGAAAATTCTAGTCCCGAGCGCCGCCATACGTTGTGCTGGAAGACCAGAGGTGGTCTTCAGCCAGTTTGGACCGGTTCTGGCCTACTGGTAGCGGGAATTTTGAGTAGTTTGGAGAACCGGCAAATATCACCTTTGTGTTCTGGTTCGCTGGCAGCCTGTGCAGATGGCAGCGGAATTGGACAGTGGGGAAGAAAGGGGACCAGTCCGGGAGTCTCAGACAAGGGTCCTGCGTCCAATGCAGGGAAGGAGCCAGGACCATCTGGGAGTGGGGTGCTGCCTCTGGAGCCTCCGGAGTCTGGCAGCAGTGAGACAAAGGAGCAAGGGAAGCCTGTTCCCAGTGTGCGTATGCACAGAGCTGCTAGAAGGTGAGAGCAGCTGAAATGAAAGGGGTGATTCGGGAATAAGGCTGGGAGGTGATTGCCCCTCCTCTAAGGTATAAAAGAAGTGCAAGGGTAGGAAAACCTTTGCAGGAAGCAAAGTCATTTGCTCTGTTTGGATTAATCCTTGAAACTCTGTGTGCACTTTGTAACTTCAGTTGGTTTTTTTATAATTCATTGGGCACTCTAGTTGTTGGCAGCCATTCAAAGGAGAGAAAGGTGGGTGCTTATCTCGAGGGACTGTTTGGGACTCATTATAGGTTGGGAATGAACATAATTCCCAGAGTTCAAATAAGAATTGTTTTAACTAAGCGTGTGCTTAATTACGGTCTCGGAAAGCCTTGATCAGAACACTTTGCCCCCCCCCCTACCCTTTCCTATCATACATTCCCTTGTTTTATAGCTCAGTGTGCGACAGAGCAGATTACCCTGAGCTAAAAAACAGCTCACCCCACTAGCGCTGACACAGAGGGTGGTTTTTTGAGTGCCACACGTGCGAAGTGCGCTTTCGTAGAGCCTGTAGGAAAAAATTTGCAATTTAAGGCCGTTATGTGAGCCCATCCAGGAAGCGTCTCAGGGAGTTGAGTAGCCTTGGGCCGCTGTCAGCTGGCTGGCCTCTCTGAGCTGGGTGCCCCCGTGCTAAGCGCTGCCCCTCCTCTGTCCCTTGCAGAGAGATGATGCGCAACCCCAGCCTCCGCGCCAAGCTCATCTCTTCCCCGAGCAACTTCAACCACCTGGTCCACGTCGGGCCAAGCGAAAAGCAGCGTCAACTCCAGGACCTACACTTGGTGAGTCAACGCGGTTTGGCTAGCCTTTGCTTCTATTATTCAGTTGCAGACTGGGGTAGCCGATGGCAGAAACATAGATCTCTAAGTGAATCTGCGATTCTGTGAGCAACTCCACCTGCCTGCCTGCTTTGCCTGATTTTGGGTAAAAGTTGCTCTTTTTTTATTAAAAAATTCAATATTTACATACATGGTGTGTTGTGAGTTAATTTTGTGAGTTTGCTTGCTAGCAAATTTTATGGGTTTGCTTGCAAGCAAATATGTGAGAGTGAGCTAGTTAATGGCAGATAGATAGATCTCTGAATGAATCTGTGATTCTGTGAGCAACTCCATCTGCCTGCCTGCCTTGCCAGATTTTGGGTAAAAGTTGCTCTTTTTTAAATAAAAAATTCAATATTGACATATTTATAATATTTACATACAAGCCATGCCCAGCCAGTCACATGACCACCAAGCCACACCCACACATTAGGCCACACCCACAGAACGGGTTGTTAAGAAATTTGAATCCCACCCCTGCCTTGGTGTGTTTGTGTGTGTGAGAGAGAGGGGGGGTTAGATCGGATCTCTCTCTCTCTCTCCCCCACCAACATCAGCAAGCCACCGCCAGTCAAATTTGTGGTCCACGGGATTTAAAATTATGAGTTTGGTGGTCCCTGAGGTCTAAAAGGTTGGTGATCCCTGGACTAGATGACCTTCAAGGTCTCTTCCAGCTCTATTGTGATTGATTGATCATGAAACTATGCTTTATTCTGCATGCAAGGTCTGGGCATTTCTTAGCCTGCTGCTGTAAACAATTCAAGTCAGGAGTCCTTCTAAGCCAACATTGTTTATTCTCCACCCTCCTTCTTAACCCTACTTCCAGGCGCAGGAGGAGAAGAAGCAGGAGGCCAACGTCCGAATGCGCTGCAGCAGCCTCTCCGAGATGCGACGGCCGTCTCCTGAGGGCCACAACGGAATGACCCCTTTGGGGTCTGTTTCCTCCCGTAAGGATCACAAGGGCCCCTTGGGATGTGGGCGGAGGGGCCTTTTAAGGGCTCCTAGAGCAGCAGGGTGAGGAGTACGGGGAGTCCTCAACTTACGAGCACAATTGAGCCCAACATTTGTTGCTGAGTGAGTTTTGTGCCCCATTTTGCGACTCTTCTTGCCACGGTAGTTAAATGAACCACTTTGCAGGGGATAGTAACAACATGGTTCTTAAGTGAATCTGGCTTGCTTGTCAGAAGAAGGTCGCAAAAGGGGATCAGGTGACCCCGGGCACTGCAACCGTCATAAATATGAGCCAGTTGCCAAGCGTGCAAATTTTGATCATGTGACCATAAGGATGTTGAAGTCTGAAAAACCGTCCTAAGTCACTTTGAAGTTTTCAATGCCTTTGTAACTTCAAAACAACCAAGGACTACCTGTAGTTACCTGTGTGGTCTTCCCACTTAGCCTTTCAGCTTCCTGGGCTTCAAATCCCAGAATTCTCAGTAGCAGCCATGCTCACTAGCGGATTCTGGGAATTGAAGCCCATTGTTGTATAAACAGAGGCATAGACTCAAAATCAGGTGAAGTATTAGTCTACAATGTTATAAAGCCTTAGTTAAGGCCACACGTGGAATACGGCAACCGATTTTGGTCACCACATTACAAAAAAAAAGATGTTGAAACTTTGGAAAAATTTCAGAGAACAGCAACTAAGATGATCAAAGGCCTGGAGATTAAAATATACGATGAACGGTGGCAGGAACTGGGCCTGGCTAGTCTAGGGAAGAGAAGGACCAGGGGAGACAGGATTGCATCTTCCAGTATTTGAGGGGCTGCCCCAGAGAGGAGGGGGAAGGAGTCAAGCTATTTTCCAAAGCACCCGAAGGTCAGACAAGGAAGAATAGGTGGAAACTGAACAAGGAGAGATTCAACGTGGAAATGAGAAACTTCGTAAAAATGAGGACAATTAATCAGTGGGACAGCTTGTCTCCAGAAATCGTGGGAGCTCCATCACCAGAGGTTTTGAAGAAGAGTCTAGACAGTCACTTATCTGAAATATTATAGGTTCTTCTGCTTCAGCAGGGGGGTGGACTAGAAGACCTCCAAGGTCCCTTCCAGCTCTATTCTATTTCATTCTATTCTAATTCTATTCTACCATATTTCTACAGCATTCTATTCCATATTATTCTACATTATTCTATTCCATTCTACTCTGTTATTCTATTCTATATTACTCTATCCCTATATTATTCTACATCAGGGGTCGCCAACCTTTTGGACCTCAGGTAACTCGTAATTTTAAATCCCAGGGACCAGTAACCGGTTCTGTGAGTGTGGCCTAATTTGTGGATATGGCTTGGTGGTCATGTGACTGGCTAGGAATGGCTTGTATGTAAATATTATAAATAATTATATAAATATTGAATTTTTTATAAAAAAGGAGCAACTTTTACCCAAAATCAGGCAAGCAGGCAGGCAGATTGAGTTGCTCACAGAATCACAGATTCATTCAGAGATCTATCTTTCTGGCATCGGCTACCTGAGTCTGTCACATAAAATTTGCTTGGTAGCAAACTCATAAAATTTGCTAGCAAGCAAACTCACAAAATTAATTCACAACACACCATGTATGTAAATATTGAATTTTTTAATAAAAAAAAAGAGCAACTTTTACCCAAAATCAGGCAAAGCAGGCAGGCAGGTGGAGTTGCTCATAGAATCGCAGATTCACTTAGAGATCTGTGTTTCTGCCATCGGCTACCTGAGTCTGCACTGCTTCAGTCCTAAGGGAGGTCCGAAGATCTAAAGATTAGCTAGAAAGCAAGAAATCCAACCATTTCCTGCTTTCTAGTTAATCTAAATCTCCCAGCACAGCAGAACAGCTGATGGTTGGAAAAAGGAAAAACAGCAATTTAGCAGGCAAGTTTGCGGGGTAAGGAGTGAGTGGGCGGGGCCATGTGGGTAGCACAGCCTTGTGTTTCTGTGCAGCCTGGATTAATTGCTTTGGGGGGGTTTGCTCTGGGGGTGAGATTTCTCTGTGGCCCACCCAATTTTTCCCGCACTGGTTGATGGCTGCTGTTCTACATTATTCTATTCTATTCCTTCCAATATCTAATTTATTCTATTCTACATTATTCTATTCCTATTCCAGTCTAGTCTAGTCTATATTATATTCCTCAAGGGCCTCTTTTGGAAGGAAATGCCCCTTGCAGATCTAGTCTCGTGCTAATTGCCTTCTCTATTTTCTCGTCGCACAGTAAGACTCAAGTCAGCCAGTTCCACCTCTGACAACTCCTCGGTGTCTCCACAGTCTGTCTTCTCTGGCGTTTCATCACTGGGAGAGGTAAGGGACGGTAACAATGAAAAACATGAACTGGGGTTTCTTTCTTGATGTGCCCCAATGCAATCCTAAGTTGCATTAACAGAGGGACAGAATCAAGATCACTTGAAGTGCTGGTACCACTTTAGAAAGCCTTAGTAAGACCACACTTGGTTTTGGTTATCACAATATTTAAAAAAAATATGTTGAGAATCTAGAAAGAGGGCAGAGAAGAGCAACAAAGATGATTTCAGGATTGGAGACTAAATTACTGTATTTCCCCGAAAATAAGACCCTGTCTTATGTTTTTGTTGCCACCAAAAATGGCACCAGGTCTTATTTTGGGGGGATATTCATCCACTGACTAATGACACTTGTGTGTGTCGCCCGTGGCCTCCTTTTTGCTGTCAGAGGCCTTCAGGAAGTTGTTCTTCTGCGGCCAGCAAGGCTTTCTCAAAGGCCTCTGGAGCCTCAGGATTGATCCAGAGCTTTGTTCTCAGCTCCAGAGGCCTTCAGGGAAGCCTTGCCAGCCTCAAAAGAGATGGGCCAGCCATCTGGGGTGCGCGAGGCCTGGCTACAACTGTCCCAAGGTAAGTAGGAGGGCAGCTCCAGCCACCCACATCCCACCCTAGCTTAATTTTTACCCGTCTACTCTGGAGTGGGTGGGATCTTAATTAGGGCTTATTTTGGGGGTAGGGTTTATATTGGGCTCCCATGTAAAAAATCAAGCTAGGGCTTACTTTCTGGGTAGGTCGTATTTTCAGGGTATATGATGAGCAGTTGCAGGAATTGAGAATGTCTAGTCTAATAAAAGGACTAGGGAGGCATAGTAACTGTCTTCCACCACTTGAAGGGCTGCCCCACCCAAGAGGGGGCTCATCTTATTCCCCAAAGCACCCGAAGGCAGGACAGGAAACAACAGATGGAAACTTATCAAGGAGAGAAGCAACCTGGAACGAAGGAGGAATTTCCTGACCGTTGGAACAATTAACTAGTGCAACGGCTTCCCTTCGGAAGTTGTGCAGGGCTCCCTCAACGGAGCCTTTTTAAAAGAGTGGACACTCACTTGTCTGGAATGGTCTAGGGCAGGGGTGCCAAAGTCCAGAAGTGGCCCTTGGAGGTGCTTAAATCGGGCCTACGGGGCCGGCCTGGAAAGACCAAAGGACCGGCCTGCAGTGCTTCTGCTAATGGAGTGTGGCGGGGGGTGAATGGGCGTGCAGCCCCCTCATGCCCTGTTTTCATCCTGGACAGCCTCCTGCAACACTCTGCCATCCAGTACAGGGCACAGGGGGGCCACATACAGGCCCATGCGCCCCATTTTGGCCGGCAGAGTGCTGCAGGAGGTGTCTTTCCTGTCTCCTTCCACCCCACCCCAGCTGGGCCACGGAGAGCTACAAGTTGACACTCCCTGGTCTAGGACCGTGGTCGCCAAGCAGCAGGCGAGAAAATGTTGGTGGTCTGCACGAGAAAATGTTGGTGGTCTGCAGAGAAATGTCCCCCTCTCAAAAGCAATTAATCCAGGTTGTGCCGCCCACATAGCCCGCCCGCCTGCTCGCCCCCACCCTTCGGCCGAGCGCAAACCTTCCTTGAGTGGAGCCACGCGAGCTGAAATGGAAAGATAAGACCAACAGTGGGGGAGGGAAATCTGCCCTGGGGTGGTTTACTGACGTTGGTGGGAAAGCCGGTCCCATATTCCAGAGCTGCAGGAGTTGCAGGACTGGCCCTTTGGTCATCCCGGAGCAGCTCCTCCAGTCCATAGCAGGCCGGTGCAGCTGGGTGGAGGAGCAGCTGCTCCAGGACGGCCAAAGGGCCAGTCCTGTGACTATTGCAGTTCTGGAATATGGGACCGACTTTCCCACCAATGTCAGCAAGCCACTGTCAATCAAAATTCAGATTAGTGGTCCACAGGATTTAAAATTATGAGTTTGGTGGTCCCTGAGGTCCAAAAAGTTGGCGACCCCTGGTGTAAGGGTCTCCTGCCTGGGCAGGGGGTTGGACTAGAAGACCTCCAAGGTCCCGTCCGACTCATCGTTATTATGTTCCTGTTGGGATTTCTTCTCTTAAAACAATACAACCCAGGTCGGTTCCCTCTTTAAGATCTCGCTCCTCCCCCCCACAAACACAGCAGGTCTCGGATTCGAGTCTTCCATCCAGCCCAAGGAGCACCAGCACCACATGACCGAAGAGGGCCCGGGGCTACCGGTGCCCAGCTGGACCACGTGTGAAACGAGCATTCTGGTGCCAGTTTGCAACAGACCATCCAGCTCATTTTGACGCACCTGCTTGTTGTCATCTAGGGAAGGGAGGCGAGGAAGGACGGTCAGTGGTCGGACTCTGGGTCGGCTGCAGGAAAGCCACACCCCTGTGCTGCACTTAAACCCTACGGTGGGACAGTGGATCCGAGTCCCTCCTGCATTCCTCCCTCCATTGATCCTTGAACCTTGGAGAACACAAGAACTGCTGCTGCTGCTGCTTTGTGGATCCCACTGCTGACACCAATTCTCCCCGGTCCTGCTTGTTGCACAAATAGCCATAGGGTCAGGACACTTTTTAAAGACCTTTTTAATGTTTACTTTAAAAAACAAAAAAAGCTAAGCTATTGCCAGCCATACCCTAAACAGGAGGAGGTTAACCTCTGGGCGAATGCACATTAAACAGAAAACCAAACCAAATTACGCAAACTGCCTGAAGGGCTGTTTCTTGAAATAATTCCGGAGTAACGTGAGAAGTAAACAGAAGGTTGAGGATGCTTTTTCCTAGCCTAAATTTTGCCAAACTTTCAGCCCAGACCTTTGAATTAAGGGTGTAAAAGCAGTAAAATAATTGCGCCGAACCATCTCCTTAAGAGTCGTTTGCAGGCTATTTTACTAAAAGGAAAAGGGAGGGATTCAGATTCTCATTGCAGAGCCCCCCCCCCCAGCTGTAATTCTCAGTGGCCCTGAGGGAGAAAAACAAAATATGCCTCCCCCTCCACCACCACCTTGGTTGCCGAAAACCAGTCAAACTTAGGCCTGCAAAAGGGGGCAGGGAGGGAAAATGCATCCCTTTTTCCTTCTTGGAATTAACCTGTTTTCCAAATTTGCAAACTGTCACGCCGAGGCAGCTGCACTTTGCCGGCACAGCTACCCCAAGGATTAAGCCAAGTTTAACCAAGTTTGCTATGCCAAGCTGGTGTTTGGTTTGCATGTGCAAACCAGAAGTTTGGGGGGGGGGAGGGCAGAGAAAGACAGAAACCGAGAGAGAAGAGAGAGAGAGAGAGGGAGGGAGGGAGGCAGAGGGAAACACACAGAGAGATAGAGAAAGAAAGAAACAGGGAAAAATAGAGAAAAAGACAGACAGACAGAAGGAGAAAGAGACAGTGAGAGAGGCAGATACACAGATACATACCAAGACAGAGGGAGACAGTGAGATAAAGAGACAGAGTGGAAAATAGAGAAAAAGACAGAGACAGACAGAAAGAGACAGTGAGAGAGGCAGAGACAAATACACAGAGACAGAGTGAGACAAAAAGAGACAGTGAAAAAGACAGACAGACAGATAGATAGAAAGAGACAGTGAGAGAGGCAGAGACAGATACACACAGAGTGAGACAAAAAGAGATAGAGACAGTGAAAAAGACAGACAAGAGAGAGGCAGAGACAGATACACACCAAGAGAGACAGAGTGAGACAAAAGACAGTGAAAAATAGAGGAAAAAAAAGAGACTGATAGAGAGACAGAAAGAGATAGAGAGAGAGAGAGAAAGATACAGAGAGAGAGAAAGAGAGAAAGATACAGAGAGAGAGAGAGAAAGATGGGCCAGGGATTGTGGGAATCTTTGCAGCTTTTCATTCATAATTTATTTCTCTGCTTCCCTGTCTGCTGATGAAACAGGCGTGGATTATCACCTGCACACATGCACGCATAGCCACACACATTCGCACGCACACGTCCGCCTGGTACTTTGCCTCTGTGCAAAAGTCTCGTTTTCTTTGCACACGGAGACAAAAGAGACCGTGGGATCCAACCCTCTCCCCCCCTCACCCCCCCCCCAAGGCTTCCCCCCAAGGCTTCCGGAAGTCCATGTTTAACTATCTCGAAACCAGAGAAATCGGCCCCCAGGTTGCAAAGGAAGGTGGGACGCGGGTGGGCCTGGTCCCTGCGGGTGGCAGTCCCCCCCGTCGAGCAAGACCGGAGGGAGGGAGCCCCCCTTTCAAAACTGGGTTGGGGAGCCAGAGTCGTAAGACGATTCGCCTCCTCCTTGCAGTCTCTTTGGAGGCATCGAGCTGTCCTAACGTGGGAAGAAGAAGAAGACGAAGAAGAAGGAAAAAGAACACGGCGTGGGGCAGAGTGTCAGTCCAATTTCCTGACCCCCAACTTCATAGGTCCCTTGGCGGCTTTTTTCTCGGCTCGTCGGGCTTCTATTTCCTGGCGCCTCTCTTCTCTTTTCTTCCGGGCCAGATCCGTCCTGCTGGGACCTGCAGATCCAGGAAAGAAAAAACAAGTAGCCAGAGGGCAGAGTCCGAATGAACGTAGCCAGGGCGGAGAGGAACAGAATTGGAATTGGAATGGAATAGGAATAAGAAGAATAGAATGGAATGGAACAGAAATAGAAAGCTATTGTGATGTCCTGGGTGGGATACAAAATAAACACAGTCACAAAAGCAGGTGAAGCCCCTTTTATTCCTTCCCTTTGCTTCCAAGCTCCGAATATCTTTGACGGAAGACAAAAAAACTCCCACACAAACAGTCACAAGAAGAAGGAAAAAAGCAACACAAACCAGGCAAGATAAGGGCTGGAGGACGTCCACAGATATCAGAACACACACTGGGAAGGACACCAAACTCAGAGAGGAACCATAAACTAGAGATATTTACACGATTTGTTTCCAGCATTTGCCAGTACGCAGATCTGTCCTCTTATCCAGTTGTCACACCTGCAGCCCATGAAGAGAATCAAGGCCCTCTCCTCCCTGCGTGCCCTAGGATGGAGAGGGGATGGGCCTGGGTCCTCCTCTGACTGCTCAGCTGGCCTCTGCCCTTCCCCAGCCTCCTCCACAACCTCCAGAGCCACACTTCCACTCCCTGTTGGCTGTTCCTCTTCTCTCTCAGTCAAACTCCACCAGGGGCATGACAGCTATCTATATATAAGCGAAATGCCCCTCACGCATCCTCACAAAATCTCCAGAACTGTAAAGTCTACAAACTTGAAATTTGGTACGTAGGTTCCTCTTGGCTTCTAAGTGCCCACTGAGAAAGGATTTTTCCAAATGACCATCAGAGCATTAGTATTTCCTATATTATTATTATTATTATAACATGCTCTGATGCTAAGGAGTTCTACTCCCCCTCCCCACCTGAAAAGAAATCTCTTCCAAATGCAAAACACAAGCAGAGAAGTTTCAGTTTCACAGCAACAAGCAGCTTTAGTACAGAACAGTTGAGCTAAGCCACGCCCAGACTCCTTGCTGTCTCCTCCTTGCTCACCCAACAAATATTGTTTCAATTTCCAAACAGCCCTCAACTCTCCCACGCACCGACAGAACACTAGCCAGGTGAATACCAATGGATGCTGGTAGGTAGAGGAACAATTCCCCGCCTCATTATTTTCCTCCCCCAAAACTAAGCCCGACCACATAGTTTTGTAGCGAAGCACGGGTATCAAGCTAGTAGCAGAATAGGAATAAAATGGAATAGAATGAAATGGAATAGGAATAAGAATTATGGGAATAGGAATAATAGGAATATAAATAATAGAAATAGGAATAGAATAAGAATAGAATAGGAATAGGAATAATAGGAATAATAATTGAATTGGAATTGAACTGAATACTTTATTTGGCCAAGTGTGATTAGACAGCCAAAGAAAACACTGTGAAGCGGGATATAAGTCTAAGGGCTGTTGCTATTGCTAAAACAGGGCAAAACTCACTTAACAAATGTCTCAGCAACAGAAAGTTTGGGCTCCATTGAGGTCATACATTGAGTACTACCTGTACTACATCCATGCTACATGGGTATATACACTGATGGGAAGGAACCGTACCTTGATCAGAGTCCAGTGTGGCCCAGTTTTCCTCAAAGGTCCATTCACGCAAGGCATCGGCGTTTTTCTAAGAAAACACAGAATATACGGGTTTTAAAGGCCTGGCATTTGTACCAACCTACAACTCTACATTGGAGGTTGAGAGTGTGGTTGTGATCAGGTCAATCTTTAAGAAGAGAAGAAGTTGCACTCTCACATTTCTAGTCCCTGTGTTGTGGCTTATCAGAGGAGGAGGGAGGAGGCTTGGGAGTCAGGGTCAGCATCAAAGCAACCTGGGAGCTCCGAGGGGGAAGAGGGAATGGAGCTGGCAGAGAGAGAGAGGGAGGGAGAGGGAGCCTGGGCCGTCCATCAGCCCTCAGATGGAGATTCCACAGCCCCCAGGTCTGGAGGTGGCTGATGAGGAAGAGGAGGAACAGCCGGGTCCAGTGCCTGACGCAGAAAACAGAGGAGAGGAGAGCAGTGGAAATCTATGGGCCGGTCCTTGGGACGGAAGAGCCTTTGCTCTGCTAGTGAAGCCCCATCCTAGCTCTGGGGATAAATGTTTGTCATGTTTGGGGAGATGGGTCAGAACACCCTGTGGTTCAGCAAAAGGTTGATTTTCACCCCTATTTTATCCACGCAAAGATATTGAGTGACTAGATTTCTGAATGGAGCAGTTTAACTAGAATTTACTGAATGAAACTCAAGTGGCTGCATCCTCACATCCCGCTAAGCAATGAAACAGAGTTTACTAAGCATCATGGCTAACTTCACAAAGGAGGCTATTGAAGCTACATGCTAAACCAGGATTAACCAGACACCATGGTTATATTCATAGAACAGGGATGTCCAAACCGATGGATCGGATTAAGATGAAAACCTGTGGCTTGTGAAGTGTTGAAATACAGGCTGGGCTTCCTTCAAACTAAATGTACGTGAAACCAGACTTAATAGCAGTAACTGAGAGAGGGATCTTGGAGTCTTAGGGGACAATCAGTTAAACATGAGCCAGCAGTATGCAGCAGCAGCCAAAAAAGATAATCGACCATAGTATCTTATTGCGGCGGTTGGAGGGGTTGGGGATTGGGGGAACTGTCTTGCGATGGTTCTCCTTCCTCTCCAACCGCTCGCAATTTGTGTTGACGGGGGGGGGGGGGGGGGGGAGAGGTCCATCTCTAGGCCCCTCATTTGTGGGGTGCCTCAGGGATCGGTCCTCTCCCCTCTTTTGTTCAACATTTATGTGAAGCCGCTGGGGGAGATCATTCGTGGTTTTGGGGTGCAGTGTCATCTGTATGCGGATGATACCCAGCTTTACAACTCCACCCCAAGCCACCCCAACGATGTTGTGGAGGTCATGTCCTGGTGCCTGGAGGCCGTGTGGATTTGGATGGGCGGGAACAGGCTTCAGCTCAACCCTTCCAAGACTGAGTGGCTGTGGTTTCCGGCGCCCTGATATAGTCAGCTGACTCTGTCGCTGGCTATTGGGGGAGAGATCTTAGCCCCCCACAGAGAGGGCTCGCAATCTGGGTGTCCTCCTGGATGCACGGCTGTCTTTAGAAGACTATATTACGGCCCTCTCCAGGGGGGCTTTTTATCAGGTTCGCCTGATTCACCAGTTGCGGCCCTTTCTGGATCGGGACGCCTTACGTATGGTCACTCACGCTCTTGTCACCTCTCGCCTGGACTACTGTAACGCTCTCTACATGGGGCTCCCTGCAGGGAGCACCCGGAGACTCCAACTGGTACAAAATGCGGCCGCGCGGGTGGTTATAGAGGCATCACGAAGCTCCCATGTGACGCCTCTCCTGAGCGAGCTGCATTGGTTGCCGGTGGTTTTCCGGGTTCGCTTTAAGGTTCTAGTTTTGACCTTTAAAGCGATCCATGGCATTGGACCAGGTTATCTGCAAGACCGCGTTCTGCCAGTAGTCTCCCACCGACCTGTGCGTTCCCACAGGGAGGGCCTTCTTCGGGTGCCGTTGGCTTCTATGTGCCGCCTGGCGGCTCCTAGGAGTAGGGCCTTCTCTGTGGGGGCCCCCGCCCTCTGGAATGGTCTGCCTCCGGAAATACGCAATAATATGGACCTGAGAGCTTTCAGACGTGCATTAAAAACCTGGCTCTTCAAGCAGGCCGGCCTAGGCTGAAATGGGATTTTTAATTTAGTACTTGTGTTTTAATCGGGATTTTAAAAATTGGGTTTTAATAACTTATTGGGGGAGGGTATAATTTTAGACAGCCTAAAATATTTATTTTTAACTTTTGTAAATTGTAATAAAGTTTTATGGTTGGCTGTGCACTGCCCTGAGTCCTCCGGGAGAAGGGCAGTATATAAATATAACAATAAATAAATAATAAATAAATAATGCAATCCTAAGTTGCATTAACAGGGGGATACAATCAAGATCAAGGGAGGTACTAATACCACTCTATAAAGCCGTAGTAAGGCCACACCTAGAGTTCTGCATCCAGTTTTGGTCACCATACTATAAAAAAAGATGTTGAGACTCTGGAAAGAGTGCAGAGAAGAGCAACCAGGATGATGAGGGGACTGGAGGCTAAAACATGCGATGAACAGCTGCAGGAACTGGGCCTGGCTAGTCTAGGGAAGAGAAGGACCAGGAGAGACAGAAGAGCAGCCTTCCAATATTTGAGGGGCTGCCCCAGAGAGGAGGAGGGAGTCAAGCTATTCTCCAAGGCACCCAAAGGCCAGACAAGGAACTATGGATGGAAACTGACCAAGGAGAGACTCAACCTGGAAATAAGGAGAGATTTCCTGACAGGGAGAACAATCAACCCCTGGAACAGAAGTTGCCTTCGGAAGTTGTGGGAGCTTCATCCCTGGAGGCTTTCAAGAACAGACTGGACTGCCCTCTGTCAGAAATGGTGTAGGATCTCCTGCTTGGGTTGGGGGTTGGACTAGATGACCTCCATGGTCCCTTCCAACTCTGTTAATCTGTACCTGTATCTAACTAACTTCATGTGTGACGTGAATCCAGCCAACCAAGGCTAGTAAACCATCCCAATCACCTTCTGGCTCAGAGCCTCTGTCTCCTTCCCTGACGTCACTTTCAGCAGGACAGGCAGCCCTCGATTCATTTAGCGACCATCCATGATGAACCTGACCAATGGTTTAATCCACCCAACTGAGGCTGCACCCCAGCTGCCGCCACCCACCTGCCTCTCCGACTTTGGCTTCCCAGCCAGGCAGGAAAACGGATCGGATTTGTCCCCAGAGCCGACGCTGCCCCAGTTATATTCGCTCGCCGGTTTGATGTCTGGGTGGGCTGCAGCTGCTTTGGTGCTGAGGCTGGAAGGTAGCGGGTCCAGGGGGGGAGCCGCCCCCTTTTTGGGGCTCCAGGACGGCTCCAGATCCCAGACGGAACTGCTCCAGTCCGAGTCCTGCCTGTCGGAGGCTGTGGTGGCAACCTACGAAATGGAAGACAAAAACCCCGTCGGTGCAAAATCTACTCTAGAGACTAAATGTTTAACATGGGAATTTTCTACCATTTCCCCAAAAATACCCTGAAAGTAAGTCCTAGCTTGATTTTTACATATGCGCCCAAAATAAGCCCTAATTAAGATCCCACCCACTCCAGAGTGGACAGGTAAAAATTAAGCTAAGGTGGTGATCGGGGGAGGTGGAGCTGCCCTCCTACTTACCTGTGGGCAGTTGTAGCCAGGCCTCACCCACCCCACCACCTGCCTTACTGGCCCATCTCTTCTGCAGCAGGTAAGGCTAGCAAGGCTTCCCTGAAGGCCTCTGTAATGGATAACAAAGCTCTGGATCGATCCAAAGCTCCATTATCCCCTGCAGATGCCTTCGGCGAAGCCTTGCTGGCTGCAGAAGAAGTTTCTGAAGGCCTCTGACAGCGAAAAGGAGGCCAGGGGCGATGCGTGCAAGTGAGGCTAGTCAGTGGATGACGTCCCCCGAAAATAAGACCCGGTGCCTTTTTTGGTGGCAACAAAAATATAAGACAGGTTCTTATTTTTGGGGAAATACGGTAGTCCTCATGAAAGAGGTTCAGGGCAGAAACCTCTGGAACAAAGAAACAAGGGGGCTTTTCTGTATCGTTTCCAGAGGTCTGAGAGGGACACTCGCCCCACAGATGCCATGTTATCCCTGGGACGTTCCCCCCCCCAATGTCCCCCAATCTCATTTGAACAAAAATGAGCCAAAGCTTGTTTCGGGGGATGGACGTTGGCCCATCCAATTTTCACACCCATCATCCGGCTTTCCTACCAGGATGTATTTTGGTACTTCCCAGTCTAGCCTACTGCTGTGGCTCACCCTGTGGTCTCCCATCCCAAACTTCTAAACCGAAGCAGGGCAAATCCTACTCTGCCATCTGCTGGTATGTCATTCTAACTACACCTGTGGAGAATGAGGAAACCAAAGCAGGGAAACGGAGTTAGTTTGAGACTTCCTGAAGCAGACTTACTGTCCTACCGCCGAGAGTCTCAGCTGGTTCCGACCAGCCGGAGCTGTTCCAGTCATCTGGGCTGGGCTGCCTCTTCGTTTGCTCTGTTTCTTGCTGTTGACACAAAGAGAAAAAGGGACATTCAGTTGTGTAGCACCCACAGCCACTGCAGTTCAGTTGCTGTTCCCTTCCAAAACCTTAAGACCCTATCTATCTATCTCTATCATCTATATCTATTTATCTCTATCTATCATCTATCTCTATATCTATCTCCATCATCTATATCTATTATCTATATATCTCTATTTATCTATATCATCTCTATCTCTAATCTCTATCATCTCTATCTCTATCATCTCTCTATCTCTATCATCTCTCTATCTCTATCTATCTATCTATCTATCTATCTATCTATCTATCTACCTACCTACCTACCTACCTACCTACCTATCTATTTATCTATCTCTATCATCTATCTCTTTATCTATCTCCATCATCTATATCTATTATCTATATATCTCTATTTATTTATCTCTATCTCTATCTATATCATATATCATCATCTATATCATCTCTATCTCTAATCTCTAATCTCTATCATCTCTACCTATATCTCTGTATCTATCTCTATCATCTATCTCTATCTCTATCACCTACATCTATCTATCTATCTATCTATCTATCTATCTATCTATCTATCTATCTATCTATCTATCTATCTATCTATCTATCTACCTACCTACCTACCTAACTCTATCTAATATCTATATCTATCATCTATCCATATTCATCTATCTCTCCATCCATCCATCCTCTATCATCTCTAACACCAATCCATTTCTCTCTCCCATCTATTTATCATCTATCAATTTATTTATAGAACATATCTACAGGTAGTCCTCCACTTATGACCCTCATATGGTCATCATATGTGACTAGATCTGATTTTACAACCTTTACTGCCATGTTGGTTAAATAAATCACTGCAGTTCTTAAGTGAATCACATGGTCATTAAGTGAATCCGGCATCTCCCCAGTGACTTTGCTGGTGAGAAGCTGGTTGGGGTAGGATACAAATGAGAATCATCGGGACAAGGCAACCACCATCAATACATGCCAGTTGCCACCTGTCTGCATTCTGATCATGTGCAACGGTCGCTAAGTGTGGAAAACAGCCATAAGTCACTTTTTTCAGTGCTGTTTGTAACTTCAAACACTAAATGAATGGTCGTAAATCAAGGAGCAAATCAATTGTGGTGATCCAGCATCTCCAGTTAGTAGCCTCTGTGGCGCAGTGGGTTAGAGTGCAATATTGCAAGCTACTTCTGCTGACTGCTGGCTGCC
This sequence comes from Bungarus multicinctus, assembly GCA_023653725.1. Taxonomy (NCBI): domain Eukaryota; kingdom Metazoa; phylum Chordata; class Lepidosauria; order Squamata; family Elapidae; genus Bungarus; species Bungarus multicinctus. The sequence goes on from CM042847.1 coordinate 1,781,435, forward strand.
TGTAATTTGGCAGTTCAAATCCCACCAAGGCTCCAGGTCGACTCAGCCTTCCGTCCTTCCGAGGTGGGTAAAATGAGGACCCAGGTTGTTGGGGGCGAGAGGCTGACTCTGTAAACTGCTTAGAGAGGGCTGGAAAGCACTATAAAGTGGTATATAAGTCTAAGTGCTATTGTCAGTGCTATCTCTGATGCACCTCAGCTCTTCAGCTCTCTGGCCACGAGGCATTTTAAGCTGTCCCCCCCCCCGTGACCTTTTACCTCCAAGCTGCTCCAGTCTTCATCATCCCACTGGTCGGTGGCGCTCTCCTCTTCCCCCACCTCCTCTTCCACCTCCCACCCACTGGAGGGACTGGGAGCGGCTCCCTCGGAAGCAGGAGGGGGGTTGGTGCCTAGAAACATATGGGGAGATCAATGTTGTAGACATAGATAGGATAGGTAGAGAGACAGACAGAGAAATGGATGATAAATCTTTTAGAGATAGATAGATAGATAGATAGATAGATAGATAGATAGATAGATAGATAGATAGATAGATAGATAGATAGATAGATAGATAGATAGATAGATCAAGGGTTTTCAAACTTGACAGCTTTTAAGACTTATGGACCAACTCCCAGAATTCCTGAGCTAACATGACTGGAGGAGGAATTCTGGGAGTTGAAGTCCACAAGTCTTAAAGCTGTCAAGTTTGAAGACCCCTGGAATAAATAGATAGATAAAGAGAGGTAGAATAGATAGATAGAAAGAGAGATAGATAGGAGAGGGAGAGAAAGATAGAATAGATAGAATAGATAAAGATAAAGAGATAGGATAGATAGATAGATAGATAGATAGATAGATAGATAGATAGATAGATAGATAGACAGACAGACAGACAGACAGACAGACAGACAGACAGACAGACAGACAGACAGACAGACAGACAGACGCTAGATAAATAGGAAGGTAGGTATGGAGAGAGAGAGATGATAGATAGTAATTACAGAGAGATAGAGAGATGATAGATACAAAAATGTTTTAAATAGTGCAGGTAGTCCTCCACTTACGACCACAACTGAACCCAAAATTTCCATTGCTCATCAAGGACAGCAGAATTTATTCCATTTTACAACCCCTCTTGCCACTGTTGTTGAGTGAAACGCTGCAATTGTTAAGTCAGCAACGTGGTTATGAAGTGGTATCTGGCTTCCCCACGGACTTCACAACAGGTCCTGATCCCCGGGAGACATCACAACCGTCATAAAGACGAATCGGTTGCCAAGCGCCCAGATTCTGATCACGTGACCACGGGGATTCTGCAACAGCCATAATTCTGTGGAAAGTTGCCCTGGGTCTCTTTTTTTCAATGGCCATGGAACGAATGGTTATCTACACCTGTATTGCAAAATTGGCCCTGTTCACACAGCCCACCTAACCCAGACAAGGCCTCCTCTGCAGTCAAAGCCTGGCTAAATTGGGACGCTGCCCAGGGTGGGTTAGTTGCCCCACTGACCTGATTTAGGGGGCTCCGCCGGTTTCTTGACGGAGGCTTCCTCGGCCACTGGTTCTGCTCCCGGTGTCGTTCCAGCATTTGTCCGGATCAGCTTTGATGTCAGGGACGAGACCCCCGTCACAGCCCAGCCAGCCCAACTTGCAGCTGAGCCCACCCCGGGACTGATGGAAGCAGCCTGAACATCTTTTTCTAGAAAGAGAGAGAGAGAGAGAGAGAGAGAGAGAGAGTGAGTGAGTAAGTTCGGGCTGGTTTGAGCAAATCGGTTGTTAAAATTTGCATCTGGTTCGCTGAATTGGTAGTTGAACTAATTGGGGACGCGGAGAACGGCCTTCCCGGAAGTTCTGATAGGCCACACCCATCATGGCCACGCCCACCCAGCAACTGGGCAGCGAACCGGTTGTTGGAATTTTTGAATCCCACCCCCGGGCTGAGTCCCGGGTTCAGGTCACACCGTTGTAATGCCAGGAACTGCTTTTTGAGCAGCAGGTTGGACTAACAGGATAACAAGAGTTGGAAGGGACCTTCGAGGTCTTCTAGTCCAACCCCCTGTTCAGGCAAGAAGCCCAACACCCTTCCAGACAAAGCGTTTTCCAGTCTCTTCTTAACCTGGGCTTACATGGGAATCTTCCAATCTGGCTTTCCTATGCTGAACCAATTAGCTTTAGTAAAAGGATGCCTTTCGCTGCAAATGGGAGTTGAGGGTCTTTCTTCCCTAAATGTCCAAACTGTGACAGGCCTGACACTTGGGGGGGGGGGGGTCTCCTACTAGATTACAGGGCCCTGCAAATTTGGCAATTTTAAGACATGTGGACTTCAACTCCCAGAATTCCCCAGCCAGCAAGCCCCCCCCCCCCCCCCCAGGTCCCTTCCAGCCCTAGAATTCTATGATTCCAGCAAACCTGATCCAGGCAGCCCAAATATATTGGACGGAGCCTCGCATTCTAAGCAGGAGGCGTGGCCAGAGCTCAAAGCAGGAAAAGGGAGTGGGCGGGGTTTGCAAAGTGGGCCAAGCCAGGCACACAGTCCTTGGCCGCCAGTTGCCCACCCTGGTTTAGAACAAACCACCAGGCCCAAAGTCCAAACCCAACCCCCTGGGCTCCTATGGGTTGTCAGGATGGTCTCACCAAGCTCTGAGAGCTGACCCGGATCTTCTGAGACCGTCTCCAATTTAGTCAAGAAGCTGCGGATGGCTTTGAAGGCCTGATGGAAAAGAGCAAAGGGAGAGACACAAAAATGTTTTTTTTTTAAAAAAAGTCAACACAATCACAAGTTTCCCTGCAGCTCTATAAACCCGTGGTCGCCAACCACTAGGCCAGGGACAAAATTTTGGTGGTCCGCAGAGAAATGTCCCCCGCAAAGCAATTAACCCAGGTTGCATAGGAACACAAGGCTGCGTCGCCCACATGGCCTGCGGGAACACAAGGTTTGTGTCGCTTGCATTGTGAACAACAGGGGAGGGGGGGAGGGGGGAAGGGCAGAGTGGGGGGAACTTGCCCCACTCACCCCACGCGCCCGGCCTGGCCACCGGGCTGCTTCTTCCCGCTTCTTTCTTCTTCTGCTTTTGGCTGCAGGCAAGGAAAGCAGCCAAACTCTTTCTTTCTCTCCCCCAAACTCCACCAGAAATGAGTCTTTGGGACTCTGCAAGGCCTCCTGCTCCAAGAGGCTGTGCCGGCAAAGACTCATTTCTGGCGGAGTTTGGGGGAGAGAAAGAAAGACTTCTGCTGCTTCTGCTGCTTTCCTTGCATGAAGCCAAAAGTCTCTCTCTCCCCCCTCTGAAAACGAAGCTGGAGACGGTATCCTGCGATCCCAAATAAAGAATGATCGATCGGTAGGAAAACGGGGTGGGGAATTTTCCTGTAGACTTTTGTTGAGATTTTCGCAGGATCTTTGGTCCATGGGATTTAAAATTATGGGTTTGGTGGTCCCTGAGGTCCAAATGGTTGGCGACCTCTGGTTTAAACCATAGGTAGTCCTCGACTTACAGGCAGTTCACTTAGTGACTGCTCAAAGTTACAACGACACTGAAAAAAAGGACTTATGACCATTCCAAAAAGCAAAGTCAATGAAAGAAGCTGGATTCACTTAATGACTGTGGCAAAAAAAGGGTCATAAAATGAGGCCTTGGGCACTAAAAACCACATTGCTTATAGCAACCGAAGTTCCAGTCCTAATGATGGTCGTAAGTCGAGGACAGCCTGTATTAGACTAGCCTCCCCTTTAATTGTGGCTCCAATGCACCCAAACATGCGGGCATTTTTACTTTATTTTTCAATTATTAAATCCACACTCCGCCGTCTTGCCAATAAAGCAACTCTGGGCGTCCTTTCCTCGGATCGCTCCAGGGCACCCCTGCAGGGGCAGAGATTCACCTGGTGGGGTGCACCTGTGCAATAGGAGGCAAGGATGGAGCAACAGACTGGGCCTGCCAATTAAGGAGAATATTTGCAGCTCGGGGTTGAAACGAGGGGTCCTTGGTGCTCTCTGAGCCTGCTTGTTTTCTTGCAGACGTTTCATTGCCCAACTATGGAACATCATCAGTGCTAGAAGGGAATGGGGTGTGCAGAAAGGAGGAGGAGGAAGAGGAGGATCACAAGAGTGACGACGGCAACAATTGTGGGGTCCTTGGTGCTCTCTGAGCTTGGTGGTTTTCTTGCAGACGTCTCATTACCAACCTAAGTAACATCATCAGTGATAAAAGAGAGTGGGGTATGCAGAGAAAAGGAAGAGGGGGCAGGAGGAAGAGCAGGAGGAGGAGGAGGAAGAGGAGGGGGGAGAACTGTGGAGTCCTTGTTGCTCTCTGCTTGTTTTCTTGCAGACATTTCATTGCCAACTGAGGTAACATCATCAGTGCTAGTAAGGAACAAATTAACAGCAAAGAGCATTCCTTTCTACCGATAGCACTGATGATGTTACCTAGGTTGGTAATGAAATGTCTGCAAGAAAACCAGGAGGTTCAGAGAGCACCAAGGACCCCCTCAAGTGGGTCTAGTTCCTCCGAGGACTCTCTGCCCACTCTTCAGAGATCCCTGAGGGGAGTTTGCCCCCCCACCTCACCTCACCGCACCCCTCACCTGGTCCCGGACCGTTTTTTCGGGGTCCACCGTCAAGGTGCAGAGCACCGGCAGGATTTTGAAGGCGCACTCTTTCATGGAGAAGAAATTGTGGGTGGCGGCGAAGCCCAGGACCCCGGCAGCCCGCGAGGGGGCAAAGGGGTCTTTGGTGGCCCGGCTGAAGGCTGAGATCAGCACGTTCTGCCTCGTCTGTAAAGAGAAGATCCAGCAAACAACTTGAGCTCACCTGGAACACAAAATGGCCGCAAGAAGAAACTGAGGAGCCTGGCCCGGCTGCCCCTTCCTCCGCCAAGGGCAATCCTCAAGGCCTTTGTGTTGCAAGTCCTCGACTTACAACAATTCATTTAGTGGCATGCAACACTGCAACGGCAACTGGGGAAAAAAATGATTTAAGGACCATTTTTCACAGCTACAACTTTGGCAGCCTCCCCATGGTCGCCTGGTCAAAATTCAGAAGCTTAGTGACTGACTCATATTTATGATCGTTGCTGTGGCCCGGGATCAGGTTCCCTTCTGTGAATTCCCCAGCCAGCCTTGGCTGCCTTAAAACTTCTGGACTTCAACTCCCAGAATTCCCCAGCCGGCCTTGGCTACTTGAAGACTCTGGAGTTCAACTCCCAGAATTCCCCAGCCGGCCTTGGCTACTTGAAGACTTCTGGACTTCAACTCCCAGAATTCCCCAGCTGGCCTTGGCTACTTGAAGAGTTCTGGACTTCAACTCGCAGAATTCTGGGAGTTGAAGTCCACAGATCTAAAAATGGCCAAAGTTGGACATTCCTGCTCTTGAGCACCAGTCGCCAACCTGTGGGCCATGGCCTACTGATGGGCTTTGAGAAAATGTTGGTGGGCCACAGAGAAATCTCACTCCCAGAGCACCCCCGCAAAGCAATTAATCCAGGCTGCACAGAAACACAAGGCTGTGCCGCCCACATGGCCTGCGAGAACCCTCCCGGCCACTCATTCCTTACCCAGTAAACTTGCCTGCTAAATTGCTATTTTTCCTTTTTCCGACCATCAGCTGTTCTGTTGTGCCGGGAGATTTAGATTAGCTGGAAAGCAGGAAATCCTTGGATTTTTAGATCTTTGGCTCTGCTTTTAAGCACAGCCGAACCTCCCTTAGGATTGAAGGTTCTATTATTCAGCGCAGACTCATGGCAAGCAAATTTGAGGGACTGAGCTAGCCAATGGCAGATAGATGGATTTCTGAATGAATCTGTGATTCTGTGAGCAACTCAATCTGCCTGCCTGCTTCGCCTGATGTTGGGAAAAAGTTGCTCTTTTCTTATAAAAAATTCAATATTTATATAAATATTTATAATATTTACATATAAGCCATGCCCAGCCAGTCACATGATCACCAAGCCACACCCACAAATTAGGCCACACCCACAGAACCAGTTAGTGGTCCCTGGGATCTAAAATTATGAGTTTGGTGGTCCCTGAGGTCCAAAAGGTTGGCGACCCCTGCTCTAGAGCTGCCCAACGTCCCATTGCCTGCTCAGAAAGCCCCCCTCTGCTTCCTTGAGCCCGTGTCCACTCACGCTGGCACTGAGGTATGGCCCAATCTTGCCCAGGCACACGGTGGTGTTGCAGCGAATAGGGCCTTGGTCGTCCCGGGCCTGGAGGCGAGCAAAGTGCTTCATGAGTTCCACGTTCAGGTTGGCCTCGTTCAGCTTGGGAGCCAGGAGCAGCATGGACTGTGGGGGGGGGGGAGACACAAAACGGGATCACCTTGTGGTCCTTTTTTCCAGCCAAAGAAGCCAGTTTAGGAGGGGAGGGTATAGATGACCTCCCACGCTTCAGCATCAGGCTCCTCCTCCCTCCCACTTTCATCATTAGGATGTAAGAGGCCCCACTCTCCAAAAACACGCCTGGGGGGGGGATTATGACTTCCCACAGATGAGAGGTTGTTTATCCCGCTCAGCAGGGAGGGGCATCAGGAGCTCGATGAGCCCCCACCACCACCAAGAGGTAGAGGACTTGCCCTTGACATCTGTCAGTCTTCCCAGTCAGGAAACACAACCAGATGAGCTAATACTACTTAGCTGCAAGGTTACCTTAGCAGAAGTTTGCAAGCCTGAAGGGACAAATCTACCGCCGTCTGTTTTATAGGCTGAGGAAGTTAAGGGAGGTCCCTTCGGAGCCTTTTCCTGCACCTGTTGAGCAGCTGAGGGCTGCGCAGTCTCTTACCCAATGGTCCCTGAAAGCTACATTAACCGTATCTTGTAACCTCCTACTGTCTCTTTTACAGTCTGAGAAACCTTCTCCCCCCGTTACGCAGCTGAGGGCGGCATTCTCTCCTACCTGGCAGCGTCGTTTTCATCCCGCCTCCCAAGGTCCCTCTCACATCCCTTTGATATACCCTCTGCCTCCTCCTTCTCCTCCTCTGCCTCACCTTCACCGTCTGCTCCCGAATGGCTGGATTGGTGTCCAGGAAGCCGTGGACCACGTGGGGGAAGATCTGGGTGTTGACCGTGGGCTCGTTCAGGTACTGAATGAAGTGCTCCATCTGGAGGGGAAAACGCCCGCGGTCAGCCGGCGCTTGAGCTACAAAAAGGCCACTGCAATTCTGCACCCTCGCTTGCACCAGGCAGGTTCACACAACACACCGAACAGACCCGGGTGTCAACTCATCAAATATTTCTATGATCTTTTTAGAGTTGCCAACATAAAGGGGGGGTGGGAGAAAGGGGTTTTGAAAGAGCAATGCGGCAGCTTGGAAACCGAAAGTACATTCCATAAATAGTAACTAGGGGACTGAAGTGTCTGCCGTGCAAAATTCTAACTGGAGAGCCTGATTGATGGCTCTTGGCTATGGAGGTGTCCCATTGGAGAATATGAATCATGATACACCCAGGGGGTGGGGAAAAACCAAGGCCAAGGGTGACAGTGGATGAGGTGCCTCAGTGCCGGACATGTTAACTCCCAATAAATCCTTTTTAAGTTTTGGAAGTTTGGCTCAAGATTCAGGATTTAAATGGGGGTAACGGCCGGAATCCTGACATCAGGTTTGCTCTAAAACCATGCGCTAACCCCACAGGCTGCATTCACACAATTTATTTTTTTGATTTATTTGCATCCTGGCTTTATTATTGTTATTATTTTAAACGTCCCTGTAATCCAGGGGTACCCAACCTGTGGTCTGTGGCCCACTACCAGGCCACGGCCTATTCGCAACATGCATGCGCGCACACAGGCCTCCCTCATGCAAGCTTCGCAGCGCTTGGGTCCTTACTCGCACAAGCTTCATGGGCGCTCAGGGCCCCACTCACATGAGCAATGTGTGCATGCACGCCTGCCCCCCCCCCCAAACCATCCCCTCTTCCCCCCCTCCCCACTCCAGCCTGCCAACCCAGAAAGGTTGGGGAATTCTGCTATAGTCCCTCTATTCAGGGTGGAGTCGGGGCAATTGAGTGAGGCTGAGCATTTACTGACCGGATGCCCTTCCTGATGCCTACATGGAGCTCACACAGGGTGGATAAAAATCAAAAAAATCAGATTTTTTTTATTTAAATCAGATTTTTTTTATTTAAATCAGATTTTTTTTATTTAAATCGGATTTTTTTAAATAAAATGCTTTTTGAGGAAAATATATTACCATCCAAAGGTTATTCCGTCATGAAATAAAGATTAGTTTTTTAATTATGTAGAATAAGGCTGTATATGTTTAATTTTTTTGGTAAATAAATTCCATTAATCCATTCACAATGTCATGCTCTTCCAGAGGTTTTTGTAAGATTATTGGGCAGTTTCTCTGCCTACAAGATATTATCACAGATTCTTGGTTTACTTTTAAATTGTTATTATTAAGGTAATGATTATTTTTCTCCTTCCTAAATACAACAGAAAAATTGTCCAAATATGAATGATTAACCTATTAAATTGGGGATAAAAAAACTAATATAAAAAGTTGTTATTCTAAAAATCTTCATCTACTTGCATATTAAAGTTATACCAGCAAGAATTAGTCTTTATGTAGAAAACTATGATTTAAATCAAGCCTTACTGACTAGTGATTTAAATCGTGATTTAAATCGTGAATTAAATCAGTTTGATTTAAATCAAATCCACCCTGAGCTCATAGCAGATGTTTTCTGCTGCTGCCGAGGATCAAACTCACAGCCTCCTGATTGTGAGGTGAGAGCTTCACCTCAAGGCCACTGTGCCCTTCATAGCCTGCCTTGATTAGTTGGATAAAAAACTCAAGGCGGAGAACATATCCAACACACCTTCCAACTTCTTCTATTTTCCCCACAACAACAACAACAACCCTGTGAGGGGGCTGGACTAAGAGGGGAGGGTGGGACTGGTCCTTAGTCTCCCAGCTGGGCTTTGATGCCTAAGGCAGGACTAGAACTCACTGTCTCCTGGTGATTGGCCCAAAGTCACCCAGCTGGCTTTCATGTCTAAGGCAAGACTAAAACTCACCATCTCCCGTTTTCTAGCCTGACGCCTTAACCAGACTAAACCGACTCACTATGTACTATGCTCCCAACTTCTTCCCAAAGCACGCAAGGATGTGTACGCAGCTCTATAAAATTGTTTAGTAAATAAAAATACAACCTTCTGATGCAAAATAAGAAGCACCCAAAGGGAAAAAAAAAGAGGTTCATTGTTCATTTTTTTTTCTTGCTTTCCAGTGGAGAATTTACATTCTCACAAATGCTTGTCTGCTGAATTTACCTCTCCTTGGGGTTGCACAGAATTCTGCACCAGAGTTGGCTTTTTTTTTTTTTTTTCAAATTTGGCCATTTCAGGGATTTCAAGTGAAAGAATTTTCCAACCAGCATGTGCCAAGTAGTGGGGATGGACTAAATGCCTCCAAGTCCCTTTCCAATTTCATGAGTCTAACACTAATTAATAAATAGGACACCTTGCAGCATGCTGGCTGGGGAATTCTAATTTAAACTGAGTTGAAGTAGCCACAGCTATAACTTTAGCAGGCCGGCATGAATTGGCTGGGAGTCTGGTAGCCTCTTTTTTCGGGCAGTGATGATTATTAAACAATTATTTAAAAATGCAATAAAAACAAAAATTGTTATTCAAAAGCAGAAAGGGGGGGTCCCGACTGGGTGACTTGCAGAATTCCTTTCAAGCCCATTGATTTCAATTGCTTAACCCATGGAGGACTCAATCTATGTGTCAACCCATAAAACGTTTCTATGCCTGTTTTAGGGTTGCCATGAACAGAAAGGGAGGAGGGGGAGAAATTTGAAAGAGCAATGCAGCAGTTTGGAACCGAAAGTGCATTTCATTCTTATCTCGCAAAGATTATAACTGAGCTACCGGAATTTCTGCCCTGCAAATCTCTAAGTGGAGAATGACTCCTGGCTTGTTTCCTAGGAGAATATGAATTATGATAACCCAGAAGGATGGGGGGAAACCAGGGTCAAGGGTGACAGTGAATCACGTATCTCAGAATCGGCTTCATATTAAGTCATGCTGACATGTTCGCTCCTAATAAATCCTTTGAAGTTTTTGAAGTTTGGCTCGAGGCTCATGGTTTAATGAGGGCAACTGCCAGAATCCTGACACTGGGGGCTCTATTTAAAAGGAAGAGCCAAGGACACACAACTATGTCCTTTGTCTAACAAATTCACAATCCCAAACGCAACTATTTGTGATTTGGACACTGCCCAACCTGTTGCAGCAAACGGATCCTCATGGCCCGATCCGGGGAAGAGAACATCTTCACAATGACAGGGATGATTTTTTGCTGGTATTCCTGACTGTTCAAAAATTTCCCCACCTGGAAAAGAGGAAAAGAAAGCAAGGGAAGAAGAAGGGGGGAGAGAGAGAGAGAGAGAGAGGGAGGATTTCTAATTAAGCATCTTGAATACACACAACAGGTTATTTGTATCAGAAGCATCACAATTGAAATAAGTCGTACTACATGACATAATTTTTTTTTTAAAAAAATTAAAATTATAAAATAGAAGATATGTCCAAATCTGCAAATTAAGCAGATCTTGACCAAATTAAGCAAGGTCTGCTTAATCGTCTATATATCTTCTACATATATAATATAAAAACAAAATATCACTCAAGCATCATCACAAAATCTCCAGAACTGCAAAGCATACAAACTTGAAATTTGGCCCACATGTTCCTCTTGGCTTCTAGGTGCTCACTAAGAAAGGATTTTTCGAAATGACCATCAGAGCATTTAGAGTATTTCCTATATTATTATTATTATTATTATTATTATTATTATTATTATTATTATTATTATCATCATCATCATCATCATCATCATTATCATCATCATCATTATTATTATTATTATTATTATTAACAGGCTCTGATGCTGAGGAGTTCTATTCCCCCTCCCCACCTGAAAAGAAATCTCTTCCAAATGCAAAACACAAGCAGAGGAGAGGAGTTTCAATTTCAGTTGCAGAGCACCAAGCAGCTTTAGTACAGAACAGTTGAGCTAAGCCACACCCAGGGTCCTTACTGTCTCTTTTTGCTCACACAGCAAATACTGTTTCAGTTTCCAAACAGCCCTCAACTCTCTCACACAGTGACAGGACGCTAGCCAGATGAAGTGAAGCACGGGTATCGAGCTAGTTTGTACATATCTTGTATTATATAGTCGGAAAAAGGCTCAATTTTTTTAATTGAAACTAGCAACACAAATTGCATTCTGTCACACTTCCATTAGATCTTCAAGTATACATCGATTGAAGCAAAAAAAAAAAATAATCAGCAAAGATACACAGGGTGGCTAGAAAAGATGATAGGGAAAACATGTAGATTTTAAATCTGAATTGTTTTTATTAGGCATATATGAGGCTCCAGCTGGTGCAGAATGCAGCCGCGAGGGTGGTACTGGGGGCTCCTCGGGGCTCCCATGTTACGCCACTTCTGCGCGAGCTGCATTGGCTCCCGGTGGCCCTCCGGGTGCGCTTCAAAGTCTTGGTTATTATCTTTAAAGCGCTCCATGGCTCGGGACCGGGATACCTGCGAGACCGCCTCCTTCCATTATCGGCCTCCCGCCGACCGATACGCTCCCATAGAGTCGGCCTCCTCGGGGTGCCGCCGGCTGGACGGCTGGCGAACCCCGAGGATGCGGGCCTTCTCATTCGGGGCACCTTCTCTCTGGAACGAATTACCCCCGGAGGTGAGGGCCATCCCAGATCTCATGACCTTCCATCGTGCGCTAAAAACTTATTTATTTCAGCAAGCCGGACTAGCCTAGGGGTTTTTAAATTTTAATCTGGTTTCTAATCTTTTTTAATCTCCTTGTTTTAATTTTTTGTAGAGCCAATTATATTTAATCCTTTAAATTTTTAATATTGTATATATGTTTCATGTGTATTTTTACTCTGGCTGTTCACCGCCCCAAGTCCCTTTGGGAGAGGGGGCGGTATATAAATTTAAATAATAAATAAATAAATAAAATATCAGAAAAAAATGATAAGAAAAGTACGTATTTAATATTACATGTCTTAACAGCAGCAAGGATTACATTCACACAATAGTGGAAACATGAAGAAGCTCCCCAAAATGAAGAGATAGTGCAGGAAGATACTAGACTGTGCAGAAATGTTGACATTGAAAATTAAACAGAAAGAAAATGTAGAATGTTATCAAACATGGAATTTATTTTACTGATGGTTGGAAAAAAGGGGTGGAGATTAAGAATGCAAATTTGTATTATTAAGCAAATTAAACACCCAGACAACCAGATGTTTAATAAGCACTAAGAAATATATTTAAGACTAGAATTTGTGTGGGATTTTGAAATACGCTTCCAGGATTGATTAAATATTGTTACTACCGGTATTTGGCGCATTTGGAATATTGAAGTTATGGTGGAACTATGAATAATTCTTAAAAAAATATTAAATAATAGTATTTAGGGACTATAAATACAGGATGCAAAGAAATGTTATTTGTGTTTAAATGAACTAATGGGAAAATGAGAAATTTAGTTTTAGTTCATTGTCAATGCACCTCATACAGCGAAATTAAACACTATCTTCAGTGTACATCATGACTATGAAAATAAAGCACAAATACACATCCTTCACATTCTGTGCATTGAATTGAAAACCCCTGATATTGCATTAATATTGCACTAGACAGTAGAATTCAATAGAGTTACTGCACTGGGGTAAAAACTGTTTTTCAGCCTATAGATTATCAAATGGATAATCAAATGGATTGTGAAAAGAGAACAGCATTGTTGAAGTTGTGGAAGATGAGAATTGCACATACTGTCATGTCTCTGTTGGAGTCTGACTCCAGGGAGAGGAGGAACAGCCAACAGGGAGTAGGAGTGTGACTCCAGTGGTTGTGGAGGAAACTGGGGAAGGGCACAGGCCAGATGGCCAGTCAGAGGAAGACACAGGCCCATCCCCTCTTCATCCTACGGCACCCAGGAAGGAGAAGGGAGAAACATGAGTGGCGTGGTCTATGGGGGAGGAAGGGGCCCTGATCCCCTTCATGGGCTGCAGCTGGAAGGACTGTTTAAAAGGACAAACTGCGCATGGCAAAGGTGCTGGAAGCAAAGCCTGCATTCTTGTTGGAGCTTATCTGTGTTTTGACTTCCTCCCAACTGTGGTTGCTGTGTTATCTGGTAGAAGTCTGCAATTAATCATCCTTGCCTACCATAGTAATTCCTTCAGTGTGGTTTGTGTTGGCTTTTTTTTATTTAGAATTAGCTTTACTTTGGGTACAGACTGCATTTATTCCCTCCATAAACTGTTTTCATTAAGAGTTTGATTTCCAGCCGAGGATAATTGGACCTTGGGGCCAAGTTGGAGGCATTAAAGGAACTTTATTCTATTTTTGTGCCTTGGTTATTTTTGTGTCACACCCCTTTGGGTCATCACACATACCTATTTGTAGTATTATTGGTACTGCTGCTTAACAAAGACTTGACCAAGTCAATGCAATGTCCACAAAATATGTATGTGTATATTGAAAAATAAAAAAAACTTATTGGGGAAAAATATAATAGAAAATCATTTTTTTTAAAAAAAAGTATACACTGATTGGACCGCAAAAAGCAGGTGTACATATGTGTTGTTGTCTGCATGTCGCCACAATCACAGAAACAAGCGAACACACAACAGGTGCGCCAGGATTAAAAGAAATGAAGACAGAATCATTACCCTGAGCCACAATCTCCATCCTTCTCCAACTTTTTGGAGAATCTTTTCTGGTTTTCCCGCCATTGCCAAGCCCCGGTGATCCTTGTCCCCTTCCCCGTTCTGCAAGGAGGTTTACCTTAAAGAGCGGGGTGAGGATGATGGCCCCTGCACTCCCAAACTCAAAAGCCATCAGCAATTGGGGAAGGACCTTGTGGCGACAGAAATCCTCGGGGAAATTATCCAGGTTGTCGCTGAGCTCTTGGAAAAACTTCTGCCGCTCGGCCGGCTCCTTAATCTGCAGAGGAAAAAACAGTCACCAAGAGTTACAAGGTTCAAATCTGCCCCAGCTCAGGGAAGGGGGAGGCATGGCATTCATGGGAGGTGGGGGTTAGATATAATTATTTATTGGTTATTAAACTGGAAGAAGAACAAGTGATGATAATGTGGGCAAAAAAAATGGCTATGCAATAGAACTAAACAAAAGGCAGAAACTCTGAAATAGAAATTACAAATTAACAATGTTAACAGCATATAAAGAAACATATACAAGATGTTTTACAGGTGGCATCTCGCACCAGTACGACTGACAAAGATTTGAAAATCACTGTTGTACAGGAACATTTTATTTTGGGGCAGCACTTCCCAAATTTTTTTCCTTCCACTTATCAAAAAAAAAAATCTTATCAAACTTCAAGGACCAGTTGTCCATCCCATCCTTCAGCACTGTTGGAACTTCAAGTGGTCGCCATAACAAACAGCCATAACTCAAGAACAATATCACTGGATGATCTTGATTGTGGCACAGTAGATAGAATGCAGGATTTCAGGCTAACTCTGCCCCCTGCCAGCGGTTCGATCCTGACCTGGCTCAAGGTTGACTCAGCCTTCCATCCTTCCGAGGTGGGTAAAATGAGGAGCCAGATTGTTGGGGGCAAGAGGCTGACTCTGGTCTAAGTGCGATCGCTATTATAACTTTTCAGCAAACTACCATTGATAATTTCAATGATTTTTGGCTTTGTAGGAAAATTTGGAAGATTTTTAAAATATATTTTAGGATACGTAGCAATCTTGAAGACCAATTCAATGCTCCTGTTGTGATGGGTTGTGGGCTCAAGTGCCGTTACCAGGTAAAAATCACTTTTACACAACTTGGTGTGATGTATGGAAAGTGCCACCTTATGGCATCCTATCTGTCTGTCTGTCTATCTATCTCTATCTATTCAGCCATTCAGCCATCTATCCTATCTATAAATCTATCTATCCTATCTACCTATCTATCTTTTTATCTATATCTATACTATCTATCCATCTATCTACCAATATATCTATCTATCTATCTATCTATCTATCTATCTATCTATCTATCTATCTATCTATCCATCCATCCATCCATCCATCCATCCATCCATCCATCCATCCATCCATCCACCCACCCACCTACTTTTCTATATCTATCTATCCTATCTATCCATCTATTGGTATATCTATCTATCTATCTATCTATCTATCTATCTATCTATCTATCTATCTATCTATCTAAATATCTATCTAATCATATGGCACATTCACATCACATTTTAGTAAAAGGGATCAGTAAAAAAAATCAATTTAAAAAAATCCTGTATTTTATTGTGATAACGTGTGAATGGCAAAACATCTCCAGATATGGAGATTGGAATCTCAAATGTTCCAAAGTTCAAGCCAGTTCTTTGACCCACAACCAGGACCTTCTCCTACACTTCAGCCCCACAGAAAGCCCTAAAATCAACCAGATACAGGCCAGGAGCCTTCGGCGGACAGATGCCGTGCTCCTCCTCTCTCACCTGGATCTCCTCCAGAAAGAGGTTGGTTTCCACAAACTTGTTGTCCAGGAAACCGCCCATCCGAGAGCAATTCTGCAGGAATTTGGATGGGCTGGGTCGTAGTTTGGGATTGGCGCCGACCAGCTCGCAGTAATGGGGCACCAAGGACTTGGGGATCTGGAAGAGAAAGCAAGATAGGTCAGAAGAAGGAGATAGTAGTCTCCAGCAGAAAGATCGTCCACCCAGAAGCAGGAGAGGGAAGACAAGATGGGCACCATTCACATCTCGGGCAGTTAGTTTAGTTTAGTTTATTGAACTTATATACTGCCCTATTTCCCTGACAGGACTCAGGGCGGTGCACAGCCAAATTAAAATACAAAAACAATACAGAATTAAAAACAATTAAAAAACCAAATATAAAGGCTGAAAAGCTAAAAAATATAAAGGGGTTAAAAGCTAAAACCAAGTACGACCGAATTAAAAAACCCCTAAAAACCCCTAGGCCAGACCAGCTTGATGAAATAAATAGGTTTTCAACGCGCGCCAGAAGGTCAGGAGATCAGGGATGGTCCTCATCTCCGTGGGTAATTCGTTCCAGAGAGAGGGTACCCCCAACGAGAAGGCCCGCACCCTCAGGGTCGCCAGCCATCCAGCCGGTGGCACCCCAAGGAGGCCGACTCTATGGGAACATATTGGCCGACGGGAGGCCGATAATGGCAGGAGGCGGTCCCGCAAATATCCTGGTCCCGAGCCATGGAGCGCTTTAAAGATGGTAACTAAGACCTTGAAGCGCACCCGGAGGACTACCGGGAGCCAGTGCATCTCACGCAAGAGTGGCGTAACATGGGAGCCCCGAAGAGCCCCCAATACCACCCGCGCGGCCGCATTCTGCACCAGCTGGAGCTTCCGGGTGCTCTTCAAGGGGAGCCCCATGTAGAGAGCGTTGGCATAGTCTAGCGTAATTGGCACAGTTCCAATGTCAACTGTACAACCCTGTGGCCTTCACACTTTGCAACTTTATGACATAGACAACACACACTTCACTTTAGGACACTGTTTCACCACATTGGGAATTTTAAGATTTTAAGATGGGTGGAGCAAAGCTGGCTGGGGAATGCTGGGAGTTGAAGTCCACCCATCTTAAAAGTTTTCATGGTTGAGAAAACTGATGTAATTCATTTCTGGGTATTCATCTCTCTTTACTTCTAACTTTTTTTTACAATTGCGGGGGGAAAGAAAGAGCAGGTAGCAGGAAGTGCGAGAACGAGAATGAATCAGAAGAAGGCGTAGCTGAATGGTCTTGGGTGAGAGAGAGAGGAGAGAGAGAGAGAAACAGAGAGAGGAGAGAGAGATAGATGAAGAGGAGAGAGAGAGAGACAGGAGAGAGAGAGAGAGAGACAGAGAGTTAGTTCAGGGAACTTTTGCGAGAGGGTTAACTGAAGAGACTCACCTTGTTGAGGTTCCTCAGGGAGGACGATCGGGTCAGGGGGCCGTTGAAGACCTCCCAGATGAGGCAGCCAAATCGCCACATGTCTGCTGACCTATCACCATACACAACATACACACACACACATACACACACAGAGGAAGCAAATTCGAGTCTCGTCAGGACCATGAAGACTAGCTCCATGCCCCACAGCAGATAAGTTTGTTTCCAAGACAGATTTAACTCCTCCCCCCAAATAGGACACAGACCAGTTTGTGCGGAGGGGATTCCCACCAGAGACAAAACCACGTTAAAAACGGGTTTGTGCCTTTGTGGATAACCCTTGTTTCAAGTAAGAGAGCCTGCATGTGAACCAAGCCATCCCTTCGAAACCAGGATGTAGTTGAGTTCACTGTATACAGTTGTGTGCAATTCAGTCTTTTATCTTGAATGAATTATGTGCCTCAAGAGTCGGCTAGCTGTCAGGATTCCAGCCTTTACCCCCATTTAAATCACGTTAGCCCCATTTAAATCACAAGTCTCGGGCCAAACGTCCAAAAGTTATTGGGAGTTAACATGCCGGCCAGTTATTGGGAGTTAACAAACGTCCAAAAGTTATTGGGAGTTAACATGCCGGCACTGCCTGGGTGGAGCCAACTCTGAGGCACATCATTCATTGTCACTCTTGACCCTGGTTTTCCCCCATTTCCTGGCTGTATTGTAATTCATAGTCTCCAATGGGACACATCCATAGCCCAGAGTCATCAATCATGCTAGTTATAATAGTTAGAATTTTGTGTGGCAGAAACTTCAGTCACCTAGTTACTATATGGAATACACTTTCGGTTTCCAAGCTGCCCCACTGCTCCACCGTCCCTTTCCGTTGGCAACTCAAAAAAGACCATAGAAATATTTTATGAGTTGACACCTTTAGTTATGTTAACACACAGCTTAGCAGTTGGCATGTGTGAACCTGCCTTGTTTCTCAGGCACGATACCAACTACAGGGAAGAATTTACAGGATTACAGAACAAAGTTGGAAGGGACCTTGAAGGTCATCTAGTCCAGGGATCACCAACCTTTTGGACCTCAGGGACCACCAAACTTATAATTTTAAATCGTGGGGACCACTAACTGGTTCTGTGGGTGTGGCCTAATTTGTGGGTGTGGCTTGGTGGTCATGTGACTGGCTGGCATGGCTTGTATGTAAATATTATAAATATCTATATAAATATTGAATTTTTTATTAAAAAAGAGCAACTTTTACCCAAAATCAGGCAAAGCAGGCAGGCAGATTGAGCTGCTCACAGAATCAGATTCACTTAGAGATCTGTGTTTCTGCCATCGGCTACTTGAGTCTGCACTGCTTCAGTCCTAAGGGAGGTTTGTCTGTGCTTAAAAGCAGAACCGAAGCTCTAAAGATCAGCTAGAAAGCAAGAAATCCAAGCATTTCCTGCTTTCTAGCTAATCTAAATCTCCCGGCACAGCAGAACAGATGATGGTCGGAAAAAGGAAAAATAGCAACTTAGCAGGCACGTTTGCCGGGTAGGAATAAGTGGGCAGGGAGAGTTCCTGCGGGCCATGTGGGCGGTGCAGCCTAGTGTTCCCCCGCAGCCTAGATTAATTGCTTTGGGGGGTGCTTCGGGGGTGACATTTCTCTGCAGACCACCAAAATTTTCTCACGGCCCACCAGTGAGCTGCAGCCCACCGGTTGGCGACCGCTGTTCTAGTCCAAGCCCCTGCCCAAGCAGGAGCCGCTATACCATTCTAGACAAATGGCTGTCCAGATTCCTCTTAAAAGCCCCCAGTGATGGAGCACCCACAGCTTCTGAAGGTAAGCCTTGATTCTTCTCACTGTTAGGAATAGTATAGAATGGAGCTGGAAGGGACTTCGGAGGTCTTCTAGTCCACCCCCCTGCTCAAGCAGGAGAACCTAAGGAAATTTCTCCTTACTTCTAAGCTGGATCTCACTTTGGAGAATAGGTTGACCCCTTCTTCTTTGTGGCAGCGTCTCAAATACTGGAATACTGCTATCATGTCTCCCCTGGTCCTTCTTTCCACTAGACTGGATATACCCAGTTCCTGCAACCGTTCTTCATACGCTTCCAGTCCCCTAATCAACTTGGTTGCTCTTCTCTGCACTTTTTCCAGAGTCTCAACATCTGTAGGATAGGACACATGAGTGGCATACTCTGATTGGCAGCTTAAAAAAATCAGCAAAACTGATTTTTACCTTTGAGCTTTGACCCACTGATGGCCTCACCAGAGCAGAGAGGCCAAAACTAAATTGAAACACTTTTCATGGAATTTAATTTTATTGATTGGAATCCCTGGAAAGTGGTTAATAATTTCTTGCTTCGTAACGAAAATGACCTTGAGGACAAACCGATAAGACAGTCTCCAAGGGAAGCCCCCAAAGCTTTCATGGGTGGCCCGTGTACCTCTTGGCAGTTAAGCACACCTCTCACATAGTAGGCCTTCCAATCGGTGCAGATACTTCAAGCATTCCCGAAAAGTTTCCTCTCGCAACCGATTCAGAAATTGATTTTTCCTCCTTCAAATGGATTTTCTAAATTGGGTGGTAATCCAAATCCCACTGGATCCAAATCTGACTTGAAACGATTTGGTGCTTCTCAGCTCTCCTGTGTAAGGACCAGCTAGCTGTCCTCTCCCATCCCTGCTCCTTTGCAAACCCCCAAAATCTTCATTTGGGAGCTCTGGTCAACCCTCGCCCCCCAACTAAGATCTGTTCTGACCAAGGCTTCCTGAGACATTAACAAACACACTTTAGTCCCAAAAAACCTTTTGTTTTATTTCAACGGCTGTGAATTATAGTCATTCACAGCTCAGAATGATTCTCAAACAGTTTGTAAATAGTCCCACAGAAGTCTGCCAAAGTCCTTCGGGATAAGTCTGATAAGCACCCACCTTTATCTTCCTTGAAATGCTGCCAACGACTAAATTGCCAATTAGATGTACAAGGCCAACCGGAGCACAAATCCAACACGGAGCTTCAGGTTTCAAACTGACCAGTACAAACAAAGTTGCTTCCTGCAGAGGCTCCTGTCCCTTTGCTCCTCCTTTATTTCTAATGGGAGGGGCCAATCACCTCTAAGCCTTACTCCCGAGTCGCCCCTTTTGTCTGAACTGTTCTTGCCTTCTGGCGGCCCTGTGGAAGCGCGTACTGGGAACAGGCTCCCCCTGTTCGTCTGCCTCGCTGCTGCCAGACTCCGAAGGCTCCGGAGTCAGATGGCCCTGGGCCCATCTGTGTGTCGGATGGAGATCCCTCCTCCGAGTCCCTCCCCAGACTCCCGGACTGGCCCGTGTTCCTCCCCACTATCTGACTCTGCTACCAGCTCCTGTTCATATGTGCAGATATGAGATCCACAAATGCACGGAGAAAAAAAGGCTTTTTCTCAACCTTGGCCACTTTATGCTATAGTACTTTTTATTATTTTCCACCAATACAAATCGTAGTTACATTTTCAACAGTGTTTACATCCACATATATTATTGTCTCATATTTCTATCATGTATTCGTACATATCACCAATAACTACATATATATATATATATATATATAATTTGTGTTACAACCCCCTGGCAAGCCCCAATCAAGGGAGGAAGCATACTGCTGTCCTTTTCTGTCTTTCGGCTCATCACCAGAGACCATCCAGACAGAAAGCTATTTGCTATATATATATATATATATCGTGTATATGTATGTCAATATATATATATATATATATTGACATACATATACATGTTATATATATATATATATATATATATATATATATATATATATACACATACACTGCTCAAAAAAATAAAGGGAACACTTAAACAACACAATGTACTATATATCACCAATAGTTATTAATATCTAACTTTATTCATTTTACATTCCTACATGTCTATGTATCATTTTCTTGGGCATTCTATATAATCATTCTGTTTCAATCTTTATCTCTATTTTCTAACCATTCATACATCTATGCCATATTGATTAATAATCAGGTTCTACTTTTTCCTTCATTTTAAGTGTGAGCATATCCATTTCTGCACAATCTGCTATTTTTTGTAAGACTAATTCTTCTGTTGGGGCTTTGGACCCTTTCCACATCTGCGCATAAGCTATTCTGGCCGCTGTTAGAATGTGTAATATTATATATTTTATCTTTTTCGGATATTGATTTTGGATTATCCCAAATAGATAAGAGTTCTGGCTTGAATTCAAGTTGTTGTCCAGTAATTTCTTGTATCCAATCTTTAATTTTGATCCAATAAGCCCTGGCCTTAAAACACAGCTACCACATGTGATAAAAGGTACCATCAACTTATTTATTTATTTATTAATCGCACTTTTATACCGCTCCCTCTCCCAAAAAGGGACTCGGGGCGGTGTACAGCCCACTAAAAACTTACAATAAATACATAATAAATACGATTAAAAATAAATTAAATAATCAAATCGGCTGTCTATTAAAATTTAAGTTAAAAATTAAAACTAATAAAACCCTAATTTAATTAATTAAAACCAAAAAACATAGTTACTGGGCCAGGCCGGCCTGTTCGAAAAGCAGGGTTTTTACTGCGCGCCGGAAGGTCAGAATATCCGTCATAGCCCGTATCTCCGGGGGGAGATCATTCCATAGGGAGGGAGCTCCCACAGAGAAAGCCCGAACTCTCGGGGCCACCAGCCGACAATAGTCAGGCAGGCGGCACCCCAAGTAGGGCCACCCTGTGGGAGCGTACTGGGCGGCAGGAGGTTGTTGATGGCAGCAGGCGGTCCCGTAAGTACCCAGGTCCCGAGCCATGGAGCACTTTAAATACCATCAGTACCACCTTGAATCGAATCCGGTAGGCCACAGGAAGCCAGTGCAGCCTGCGGAGAAGTGGTGTTACGTGTGCGCCTCGAGGGGCGCCCACGATCACCCGCGCGGCTGCATTCTGAACTAACTGCAACCTCCGGAGACTCTTCAAGGGGAGCCCCATGTAGAGAGCGTTGCAATAATCCAAGCGGGAGATAACGAGGGTGGAGGTGACTGTGCGAAGTGCGCCCATTGTTGGCAATTCCAACATTTTGGCCTAGTATTTGGATATATCTTAGCTAATCTTGCCAGGGTAAGTGCCACTTTAGTGGCTAACCTTGGCCACTTTAAAACGGGCGGACTTCGACTCCCAGAATTTCCCAGCCAGCACAGTGACCAAGGTAGAGAAACCCTGTACAGGTAGTCCTCGATGTACGACCACAATGGAGCCCAAAGGTTCTGTGGCTAAGCAAAACAATGGTTAAGTGAGTTTTGCCCCATTTTACGATCTTTCTTGCTACCGTTCAGTGAATCATCGCCGTTGTTCAGTTAGTCACATGGTCGTTAAGTGAATCAGACTTCTCCATTGACTTTGCTGGCCAGAAGGTCGCAAAAGGACATCACATGGCCCCCCCTGGACACTGCGGCCGTCATAAATACGAGACAGTTGCCAAATGTCCAAATTTTGATCACACATTCGCTGGGATGCTGCCATGACTATTAAGTGTGAAAAACGGTTGTAAAGTTACTTTTTACAGTGCCTGTCAGGGCTCTGGCCTCCACCCCCATTCAAGTCATAAGTCTCTAGCTGCATCTCTCAGAGTAAAAAAGATTGATTTATTAGGAGTGGCCATGTTGGCATTAGCTGGGTGCAGCCGACACTAAAATACATCCTTCATTTCCCCCTTGACCCTGGTCTTCCCCCTCCCCTGTATATTCTCCAATGAGACACATCCATAGCCAGAGTCATCAATTATGCTCTCCAGTAATAATCTTGCGTGCCAGAAGCTTCGGTTTCCTAGAAATTATCTATGAAGCATTTAATAGATACTTCCCTCACTCCCTTTCTGCTGGCAACTCTAAAAGACCAGAAGAAACTTTTTGAGTTGACAGTGCCGTCATAAAGTTGAATGGCCACAAAAGAAACTGTTGCACGTCAAGGACTCCCTGTATTTCAAGAACACTGATTTAAAACATGGGCAGGAGAGGAAAGAAAGAGAAGAAAACTCACCATTTCTCACCAACATTTTTGGTGCTGTCGGATAATTCGGGGGGGTTGTATTTCTCCAGCTCGGGAGCCCCCTTCCGTGGCACAGTGATGTCCCCCTGGGCCGAGCACATGTAATCCAAGCCGCCCAGCTTCCACTCGCCAGCACGGTCCACGTAAACCACACCCAGGCAGACGTTGTTATGGACGAGGTGACAATCATTGACTAGGAAACTCAGAGCTTTCTAAGGAAGGAAAGGGGAGGGGGGCAAAAGCTGGTCAAGGAACGAAGTCCCAGGTCACAGCCAAGGGTGACACCGCACCCTTAGCCTGGTCAAGAGAGTTCACATAACCTATGACAGCCTTGGAAGCCATTTTTTTATCTGGAAGCTCTGGGGCTGCCACATTCAGTGCCTGGGAATTTGAGAGGGGGGATTTCATAGAGAGGTACCCTGTTTCCCCGAAAATAAGACCGACCCTGAAAGTAAGTCCTAGCTTGATTTTTTTTACACAAGCCCAATATGAGCCTTACCCTCAAAATAAGCCCTAATTAAGATCCCACCCACTCCAGAGTGGACAGGTAAAAATTAAACTAGGGTGGGATGGGGGTGGCTGGAGCTGCCCTCCTACTTACCTTTGGACAATTGTAGCTAGGCCTCGCACACCACAACACCTGCCTTGCCAGCCTCTCTTCTGCAGCTGGCAAGGCTGGCAAGGCTTCCCTGAAGGCCTCTGTAATGGATAACAAAGCTCTGGATCGATCCAAAGCTCCATTATCCCCTGCAGACGCCTTCGGGGAAGACTTGCTGGCTGCAGAAGAATTTTCTGAAGGCCTCTGACAGAAAAAAGGAGGCCAAGGGCCATGCGCACAAGTGAGGTTAGTCAATGGATGAACATCCCCCGAAAATAAGACCTGGTGCCTTTTTTAATGACAAAAAATTATAAGACGGGTCTTATTTTCGGGGAAACACAGTAGAAGATTAGACACAGCAACTTTCTTTCTCAGAGAGTCAAGGACATGCTGCTCTGTACTTGGAAGGGAATGACTGGAGGGATGTCTCCAGTTGGGACAAAGATTGGATTGGACCATGTGATGGACCGGTGGGTGCAGGGGATGGATCTTTGATTTCTCTTTTGGGAAGGGAAAACCTGGAACTCTCAGATTAGGGTTTTCCCAGAGATGCCAATAGGACAACTCTAATAAAATGGAACTTTGAGGAATTATTCATCTCGGAGTTTCTTGGGTTGGAGTTGGTTAGTTGGAATGCTGACATCCTGCTTGATCCCTGCAGGAAACACAGGATATAGACCTAATAAATACAGACCGACCTAATAAATACAGACCGACCTCAACTTGCAACCGTTCATTGAGGGACCGTTCAAAGTAACAACGGAGCTGAAAAAACAGGCGACTTACGGCCATTTTTCGAAAGTTACTACCTTTGAAGCATCCCCGTGATCATGTGATCCAAATCCAGAGGCTCGGCAACTGGCTCATATTTATGACAGTCGCAGCGTGTCCCCGCCCCCGTTGTAACCATCTGACCAGTCAACACAAGGGGGGAAAGAATAGATTCACTTAACAACCGTGTGGCTAATTTAACAACTGCAGTGATTCACTGAACAGCTGAGGCAGGAAAGATTGTAAAATGGGGCTTTTGTAAAACTCACTGAATCACTTAGCAACAGAAATGTTGGGCTCAATTGTGGTCATAAATCAAGGACTACCTGTATACACATACACACACACGTGTGTATATAGATACCGTTTCCCCTAAAACCACAAAATACGCCCTAGCATGATTTTTCAGGATGCTCGTAATATAAGCCCTATCCCAAAAATAAGTTAAGATTGTCAGCCAGGGGGATGTATTTAGTAGTACTGTATTTCTCCCAAAATAATCCCTAAGTGGAACATAAGTCCTAAGGCATCTTTTGGAGCAAAAATTAATATAAGACTCGGTCTTATTTTCAGGGAACCACAGTAGGTAGGTAGGTAATACAGAGAGATATGATAGATATAGAGATAGACAATAGGTAGATAGATATAAATTATAAACACACACACACACACACATATATATATATATATACATACATAGAGATATGATAGACAGACAGATGATAGACGATTGATATAGATAGATATAGATAGACAATAGAGATAGACGATAGAGATAGAGATTGATAGATAGATGGGTGGGAATATAAATCATTTTTCAGATAGGTGATAACTTGGAACAGTCACTAAGCAAACCGTCATAAGTAAAGGCCTACTTGTACTGAACCCCAGCTCCCCTGCCCTGATACGGGTCTCCCCAATACTCACCGCAATCTGATGAAGACCCCAGGAGATCTCTGGCTCGCTCAAGCCCTTCCCATCCCCTCGCGACTCCAGGTAAGCCGGCAATGGCGTCACTGGCTCGGTGACCACATGTAAACTTTTCTCTGTCTGCAAAACCAAAGAAGAAGATGTGGTTCTCATCATGGAGGAATTTTTTTTTTTTTGGGGGGGGGGGGGGGGGGAAGGGAACTCAGGAGAGCGTGTCATGAAAACCATCACAAAATGGTTGCACAAATGGACATTTGCTAGTTGCAAATGTCCTGATTTCAATAGAAGAGAATATTTGTAGGTTGAACTGCGGGACTTTCGAAGCTTGGTTAGTTTTCTTGCAGATGTTTCACAGGGATAAATCATATTTACACACCTTTGAAAAAGGACAATAAAAGGCTAAGAAAGAAACAACCAGACCAGGAAACATTTTCCCCAGGAGGCAATAGCCAGATAAGCATGGATTAACACCAGACAAAGAATGGAGCAGAAAACATTTCCCTGATCTGGGAACCATCAAAGAGAAAATCACATTGAACCAAGGGAGTGTATATAAACAGGGAACAAATTCCACATTCACACATACTAATGATGTTGGGTCATGAAACATTTGCAAGGCAACAACCAAGAGAAACCCAGATAAGCAGGGATTAACACCAGACAAACGATCAAGCAGAAAACAA
This sequence comes from Bungarus multicinctus, assembly GCA_023653725.1. Classification (NCBI taxonomy): domain Eukaryota; kingdom Metazoa; phylum Chordata; class Lepidosauria; order Squamata; family Elapidae; genus Bungarus; species Bungarus multicinctus. The sequence continues at coordinate 1,807,362 of CM042847.1, forward strand.
GGAACCACAGAGAAAACTCTCTCTCTCTCCATCAAAACAAGCAAGCGATTTTATATAAACTGAGCAAACTCCACACTCATTTCCAACTGATGATGTTACCTAGTTAGACAATGAAATGTCTCAATAAAGGAAAATACTTGTAGCTCAAGGTTGAAATGAGGTGTCCTTGGTGTTGAGTTTTACCATCATCTTGGTAAGTTTAAGACTTGTGGACTTCAACTCCCAGAATTCCTGAGCTAACATGATTGGAGGAGGAATTCTGGAAGTTGGAGTCCACAAGTCTTAAAGCTATCACATATTTATCATCTCTCTCTCTGTGTACCTACCTACCTGACTCTGAGGAAGAGGAGGAACAGCCAACAGGGAGTGAAAGTGTGGCTCCAGAAGGTGGTGGAGGAGGCTGGGGAAGGGCAGAGGCCGGCTGAGCAGTCAGAAGAGGACCCAGGCCCGTCCCCTCTCTATCCTAGGGCACGCAGGGACAAGAGGATCAGGGAAAAGTGGGGTCTACTTCGGGAGGAGAGGGCCATGATCCTCCTCATGGGTTGCAGCTGTGAGCTCAGTATAAGAGTTTGTAACTGCGTGTTCACAGACGCTGAAGTCAAATTAGTGTACTCCTTGGATGAGCTTTATCTTTGTTGGCGTTCTTCCCATGGACTCTCCCCGGTTATCTTCCTGGAATGTGTGATTAATTATCTGGGTTTGCCTTGGAACTCTATCAACTCTCTATCATCTATCACAAGGGTCTTCAAACTTTATCATCTCTCTCTCTCTCCATACTTACCTACCTATTTATCTATCATCTATCTATCTATTTATCTATCTATGTATCTATCATCTGTCACAAGGGTCTTCATACTTGGCAAGTTTAAGACTTGTGGATTTCAACTACCAGAATTCCCGAGCTAACATGATTTCAAGTTTGAAGGCTCCTGATCTATCACCTATCTATTTATCATCTCTCTCTCTCTCTCTCTGTACCTACCTACCTACCTATTTACCTATCTATCAATCTATCTATCATCTATCTATCACCTATCACAAGGGTCTTCATACTTGGCAAGCTTAAGACTTGTGGATTTCAACTCCCAGAATTCCTGAACTAACATGACTGGAAGAGAAATTCTGGGAATGGAAGTCCACAAAGTCTTAAAGCTGTCAAGTTTGAAGTCCCCTGATGTATCACCTATCTATTTATCATCTCTCTCTCTCTCTCTCTCTGTACCTACCATATTTAACTATCATCTATCTATGTATGTATGTATCTATCATCTATCTATCATCTATCACAAGGGTCTTCAAACTTTATCATCTCTCCCTCTCCATACCTACCTATTTATCTATCATCTATCTATCTATGTATGTATCTATCATCTATCTCAAGGGTCTTCATACTTGGCAAGTTTAAGACTTGTGGACTTCCACTCCCAGAATTCCTCAGCTAACATGACTGGAAGAGGAAGAATTCTGGGAGTTGAAATCCACAAGACTTAAAGCGGTCAAGTTTGAAGACCCCTGCCATAATCTTTTGCGGGGTGGAGTCTGGATAACTGAATGGAGCTAGCAGAGTGTTTTAATGGGCGGATGCCTTTCCTATTGCCAATGAGGAGTTTTGTTCCCCAGATATATTCTCAGAGTGCCCCCTCTGAGCCTTATAATAGTATAATAACCCCTTCCCACTTTATAATAGCAATAAAATAAATAAGTACATCTGCAACGAAAGACTCAGCATGGCTCCCCAAGAGGTTTTGACCATGGTTCAAATGTCTGTTGCTCAAATCATCTTTAAGATACCTCTAAGCCATCGATGTAGGATAAGATATTGGGGTGCCGGAGCGTCTTGAGGAATTTAAAGGCTGTTTTGGCAAGCTGGACCTGCTCTTCGGAACTCGGCTTGACCTCATGTACGAAAAGGGAGACCGGTTCCCCCGTGGTCTGCAAAAATGAAAACGAACAGGGGTGAGAGAGGATGGTGGTCCTTTGCTAGCCACAATCAGGCCATGATCAATGGTCAAACGGACAGTTCCCCAGATCCCAGTGGCCCCCACTCGCCTAGGTTTAGAAGAGCCATTAAATCCTAACTAGTTACTAGGGAGATGGAGACTTCTGGTCTGTCTGCGTTTATCCTATTTTAATCTCTGTCTGTTCTGTTTTATTGATTTGACTAGCTCTTATACCCATGCTTCGCTACGAAAGTATGTGGTCGGGCTTAGTTTTTGGGGAGGAAAATAAGGTGGGGGGGACTGTGCAGAGGCATCCATTGGTATTCATCTGGCAAATGTCCTTGTCAGTGTGTGAGAGAGTTGAGGGCTGTTTGGAAACTGAAACAGTATTTGCTGTGTGAGCAAGGAGGAGACAGCATGGAGCCTGGGCGTGGCTTAGCTGAACCATTCTGTACTAAAGCTGCTTGCTGCTTTGAAACTGAAACTGAAACTCCTCTGCTTGTGTTTTGCATTTGGAAGAGATTTCTTTTCAGGTGGGGAGGGGGAGTAGAACTCCTTAGCATCAGAGCGTGTTAATAATAACAACAATAATAATATAGGAAATACTCCAAATGCTCTGATCGTCATTTTTAAAAATCCTTTCTTAGTGAACACCTAGAAGCCAAGAGGAACATATGTGCCAAATTTCAAGTTTTTAGGCTTTATGGTTCTGGAGATTTTGTGACTAGATGATCCACAAGGTCCCTTCCAGCTCTGTTAATTAATTATCTGTCAGAAATGGTGTAGGGCCTCCTGCTTGGGCGGGGGGGGGTTGGACTAGATGACCCACAAGGTCCCTTCCAGCTCTGTTTATTATTATTTATTTATTATTCAAACTTCTATACCGCTCCCTCTCCCAAAAAGGGACTCGGGGCGGTGTACAGCCTACTAAAAACACATAACATACATCTAGAATAAATATAATTTAAATACAATTTAAAAATATATTAAATAAACAAGTCTAGCTGTATCCCATCCAATTAAGAAATTTAGAAATATAAAATCAGGGATTAATTAAAAGTTAAAAATATAAAAATTTAAACAATTAAAACCCAATTTAGATCTAAAACCCAAACCCATTACTGGGCCAGGCCGGTCTGTCTGAAAAATAGGGTTTTCACTGCGCGCCGGAAGGTCAGGATATCCGTCATGGCCCGTATCTCCGGGGGGAGATCGTTCCACAGGGAGGGAGCTCCCACAGAGAAAGCCCGAACTCTCGGGGCCGCCAGCCGACAACGATCGGGCGGCGGCACCCCAAGCAGGGCAACCCTGTGAGAGCGTACTGGGCGGCGGGAGGTTGATGATGGCAGCAGGCGGTCCCGTAAGTACCCAGGTCCCGAGCCATGGAGCACTTTAAATACCATCAGTACCACCTTGAATCGAATCCGGAAGGCCACAGGAAGCCAGTGCAGCCTGCGGAGAAGCGGTGTTACGTGGGAGCTCCGAGGGGCACCCACGATCACCCACGCGGCTGCATTCTGGACCAACTGCAACCTCCGGAGACTCTTCAAGGGGAGCCCCATGTAGAGAGCATTGCAATAGTCCAGGCAGGAGATAACGAGGCGGAAGTGACTGTGCGAAGTGTTAATTGGTTATTTGTCAGAAATGGTGTAGGGTCTCCTGCTTGGGCAGGAGGGTTGGACTAGATGACCCACAAGGTCCCTTCCAGCTGTGTTAATTTGGTTATCTGTCAGAAATGGTGTAGGGTCTCCTGCTTGGGCAGGGGGGTTGGACTAGATGACCCACAAGGTCCCTTCCAGCTCTGTTAATCTGTTAAAGATTAATCTGTTAATCTGTTAACAGGGGGGACAGACGGACTTCAAATCCCAGGATTCCCCAGCCAGCATAGTTTAGGGTATCATGTTTTTTGGGGGGGGAATTCTGGGAGTTTGATCTTAAAAGGGGCTCAGATCCCGCAAGAATGCAGATTTGGGACCCCCGCAACCCCTTCCCCACCTTCCCTTCCTCCCCCTGCCCCAAAGGAAGGGGAGGCCCCTCCCCAAACCTTGCTCCCCTCCCACAAGGGGAGAGACCCCCCTACGAAGCCCCCCCCCGTCTGTGCTTCCCCTTCTCCTGCCCGGGCCCACCTTCCTCCGCCCGCGGTGCAGCTGCCAGACGCCCCCCGGCTGAGGCAGCGGCGGCTCTGGCGGAGAAGCCGCCTCGAAGGAGAAGTCGCGGATCGGATCCCGGGCGAAGAACCACATCCTGGAGCCGGGAAGGGGGCGCCCGGTTGCAGAAGGCGCCCAGCCCAGCCCAGCCGGGCAACGTCACCCCTTCGCTTTGGCAAGGAGGAGGAGGAAGCGTCGCCGGACGGCCGGGCTCAGCCCCGGATCCTCTCGGCAACCCCGGAAGTGGTTGCCGAGAGGGCGCCCCCGAGCATGTGCAGAGTGCCGAGGGACCCCTCCCCCCCCCCCGGCCAGTGCATGTCGCATGCGCACGTGCGCGGGAACCGGACGCGCGTCTTTTGCAAATGGCTCGGGAACCTTTGCAAGCGATGCAAGGAAGGAAAAAAAAACAAACCCTTGCTGGTGGCCAGCCTCCCCGCCCTCCCTCCCTTCCCTTTTTTTAGGCTGTGTTTGGGAAGAGGTTGTGTGAACGTGGCCCAGGGATGCGTGTTTGGAGGGTTTCGGGGGTTGCATTTCCACGCGCGCGCATTCATAGACGCGGGGTTTGCTGGTGGAGCGGGGGAAGCCCGGAGGATTTGCAACCGGAGGAGAAGGTTGCACAAGGGAGGGAGGACGTAGTTGCAGTTGCACACTTAAATAAGTGCAAGAAGACACACACCCCTCCGCCGCCCCCCCCTCCCCCGGGTGTTTCCTGGGCGGGGGGAGACTTTCTCCTCTTCTATCAGTAGAAAGCGGTCGAAAGCAGAGAAAACCCCGGATACAACGGCCCACAACAACAACAACAACAACGTCCTATAGCAGTTTGTCAAGCTTGGCCACCTGGCAGAAGGGTGGACTTCCACTCCCAGAATTCTCCGGCCTCTTAGTGGCCAAAGCTGAGAAATACTATAAACATTCTGAAGAAGGAAGGAAAGGAAAATAGGGAGGGAGGGAGGAAAGAAGGAAGGAGATGGGAATGAGAAGAAGGAAGGAAGGAAATGGGAATGAGAAGGAGGGAAGGAAAATAGGGAGGGAGGAAAGAAGGAAGGAGATGGGAATGAGAAGAAGGAAGGAAGGAAATGGGAATGAGAAGGAAGGAAGGAAAATAGGAAGGAGGGAAGGGCAGAAGATGGGAATGAGAAGAAGGAAAGAAGATGGGAATGAGAAGGAGGGAAGGAAAATAGGAAGGAGGGAGGGAAGAGCAGGAGATAGAAATGAGAAGAAGGAAGGAAATGGGAAGGAGGGAAGGGCAGGAGATGGAAATGAGAAGAAGGAAGGAGGAAAATAGGAAGGAGGGAAGGGCAGAAGATGGGAATGAGAAGAAGGAAGTTAAGGAAGGAGATGGGAATGAGAAGGAGGGAAGGAAAATAGGAAGGAGGGAGGGAAGAGCAGGAGATAGAAATGAGAAGAAGGAAGGAGGAAAAATAGGGACGAGGAGATTAAAATAAGGAAGAAAGGAGATGGGAATGAGATGGAAAAAAGATAGGAAGGAAGGAAAATGGGAGGGAAGGCGGGAGAAGGAAGGTGAAAATAAATTTCGCTTTCCCCTTTAAAGGCCAGACTTTTGTCATTAATATTAAAAGAAAGAACTTACACTGAGGGATTCTTAAAATCATTATTTTTATTAATAATCAGCCAGCCAGCCAAAATATTGTATTATTGGCAAATCCATTTATTTCCGAGATGCACTATTAGGAAACAGATCTTTTAAAGCCGCCTTTCCAAGAGTAAGTTCAGGACCTGTTATAGGTAATCCTCGACTTACGACTGTAATGGAGCCTGCCCATTGTGGGCACAAGTCAAGACAGTCGTTAAGCAAGGCGCTCACATGATCATCTCATGCAGTGACCACAATTGAGCCCAACATTTCTGTTGCTAAATGAGATAGTCGCTAAGTGAGATAGTTGCTAAGTGAGCTTTGCCCCATTTTACAACCTTTCTTGCCACTGTTGTTAAGTGAATCACTGCAGTTGTTCACTTAGTCACGGTTGTTAAGCGAATCTGGCTTCCCCGCTGACGTTGCTTGTCAGAAGATTGCAAAAGGGGATCATGTGATCCCAGGACCCTGCAACAGTCGTAAGTACATGCCAGTTGCCAAGCCTCCAAATTTTGATCATGTGACCATAGTGATGCTGCAACGGTCATAAATCTCTTTTTTAGTGCTGTTGCAACTTTGAACAAAAACATTGGCTTTTTGCGGAAACAATGCTAAATAGAAAAATAACATGGTCAAACTCTCATTGTCAAATGTTCTATAGATGGCACTTACCACCTGCTAGGTTAGCTAACATGTTTAAAAATATGTCTAGCAAATGTTGGAAATGTAATTTTAAAAAACGCACATTTTTTTCATATGTGGCAGACTTGTGTTACAGCAAAAAAAATATGGGGAAAAATACACAGATGGATAGAAAAGATAATAGGGGAACATGTAGATCTCAAAGCTGAACTGTTTTTATTAGGGATGATATCAAGAAAAATTGATAAGAAAAGTGTGTATTTAATATTACAGCGGGGATTATCTTTGCACAATATTGGAAGAAACGCAGCAAGATGAAGAGATAATTAAGATATTTGTGCAGAAATGGACAAACTGATATTGAAAATCAAACAGAAAGCAGACACAGAATATTATCAAACATGGAACTTATTCTACCAAAGGTTGGAAAAAAGGAGTGGAGAGAGTAAGAAGGTAAATTTGTATTGTTAAGCAATTTAAATACCCAGACAATATGATGTTTATTAAGCGCTAAGAAATGTAATCATGGAAAATAAAATTTATTTTAAAAAATACCCTCTCATTGTCAGGTAATGTTTGTTAACATTTGTACAAGTCCGTGTAGTGTAGAAGAGCTACCTGTACAAACATTCTTAACAAACATCTGACAATGAGAGTTTGACCAAGTTTTATTTAGCTGTTTAGTCTTTTTCTGCAAAGGATTCCAGGTGTTTATTTGGGGGCTTCTATTTAGGATCCCTGGCATTTAATTTTTTTATCTCCGTTTGGAAACTGGAGCATTCGTGTTGCACTTAAAAAGAAAGATTTTTCCCTAGCTGCAATTGTGAAGGGGGGCGGGGGGAAACAGATTCACAGAAGGGTGAAAATATTTCTGCCTGCCACCCCACCGAAAAAAATAAATTATCAAAATACTCTGTCTGCAAATACAGTTCAAGGTCAGTTCAGTCACGCTGTCCTGGAATTTTATTTTATTTTTATTTATCAAATTCAAATGTCTATGGATGCCCATCTCAAGAATGTGCCTAATTCATCAGGTGAGACACCTCTGAATCAACGAAGGTGCACAGAATGCCTGGAAAGACGGCCACAGACAATGACAATTAGTCCTCGACTTAACGGCCATAATGGAGCCCAAAATTTGCTAAGGGAGTTTTACCTCATTTTTGTTGTGGTTCGCCGGCAGCCGGTGCAGACGGCAGCGGTATCGGACAGTGGGGAAGAACGGGGACCAGTCCGGGAGTCTGGAGAGGACTTGGACGAGGGCCCTGCATCCAATGCAGAGATGGGACCAGGACCATCTGGGAGTGGGGTGCTGACTCCGGAGCCTTTGGAGTCTGGCAGCAGCGAGGCCAAAGAACAAGGGGAGCCTGTTCCCAGTGTGCGCATGTGCAGAGCTCCCAGAAGGCCAGAGCAGCAAAGACAAAAGGGGCGACTCGGGAGTAAGGCTTGGAGGTGATTGGCCCCTCCCATAAGGGATAAAGGACAGGCAAAGATGACGAAATCTTTGCAGGAAGCAAAGTCGTTCATTCGGTTCAGATTCATTCTTGAAGCTCTTTGTACTTGGTTGGGTTTTTTTTCTAGTTCATTTGACACTTCTGCTATTGCCAGCACTTCACAGGGCAGAAAGGTGGGTGCTTATCTCAAGGGACTCTTTGAGGTTCATTACTGGCTGGGAATGAAAACAATTCCCAGCGTTGCAATAAAATAAGACTTGTTTTTTAAATAAATGTGTGCGTAATTACAGTTTAGGAAGCCTGAGTCCGAACAGTTTTGCAATTTTTTTTACCACGGTTGTTAAATGAATCACTGCAGGGGTTAAATTAGTCGGTTGTTAAATGAATCTGGCTTCCCCATTGATTTAGCTTGTCAAGAGGTCGCAAAAAGGGATCGCGTGACCCTGAGAGACACTGCAACTGTCATAAATGCGAGCCAGTTGCCAAGTATTTGAATGTAAAATGCTGCAACGGACGTAAGTGTGAAAAATATTTTAAGACTCTTTTTTTCAGTGCCGTTTGTAACTTTGGCCTCTCATGGCTGTACGTCGAGGACAACCTGTATTTCCCACCAATTGATTCAAAAGTCAGACTCAAATCTCATTAGTGTCAACTAAAAAATACTCCTTTGGTCTTTTTAATTGCCAGCAGAAAGGGAGTAGGGAAAGCAATGCATTCTTAAATGTCTCAGATAATCGCCTTAGCAGCCGAAGCTATTGGCACGCAAGATTATTACTGGAGAGCCTGATTGATGATTCTTGGCTATGGATGCGTCCCATTGGAGAATATACCTCCAGGGGAGGGGGGAGGGGAAGACCAGGGTCAAGGGGGAAATGAAGGGTGTATTTTAGTCTCGGCTGCACCCAGCTAACACCAACAGGGCCACTCCTAATAAATCAATCTTTTTAAAATCCTAATAAATCAATCTTTTTAAAATCCTAATAAATCAATCTTTTTAAAATCCTAATAAATCAATCTTTTTAAAATCCTAATAAATCAATCTTTTTAAAATCCTAATCAATCTTTTTAAAATCCTAATCATCTTTTTAAAATCCTAATAAATCAATCTTTTTAAAATCCTAATAAATCAATCTTTTTAAAATCCTAATAAATCAATCTTTTTAAAAACCTAATAAATCAATCTTTTTAAAATCCTAATAAATCAATCTTTTTTACTCTGAGAGATGCGGCTAGAGCCTTATGATTTGAATGGGGGTGGATTTGTTGGAGCCCTGACAATTGGATCATTTAAACTGAACCTCAATCTCGTTTTCTGCATTGCTTCCAATTCAGATATGGGTCATAATTTAATTTTTTCCCCCTCGTTCTGGAAATATTCCTCAGCCAGAATTTACCGGAAAGGAAAAGCGGCCCAGCGGTCCGACGGCTGGCCATTCAGACGCAGCTCTCGGCCATCTTCTCCTTCCTGCTCGAGGCCAGTTTTGGGCTCTGGGGAGATTCTGGTTTGTGTGCCCAGTGGACTCCCAGCTCTTCCCTGAGACCGTTGTTGACAGTGGACGCCGGCCCAGAGGGCATGTGGGCAGATGGTGCTTTGGCCAACTTCCTGCCTGCCTGGTAGCGTGAAGAACAGAAGCAGTAGACCAGCGGGTCGAGGCAGGTGCTGAGGAGGCCGAAGAGGAAGAAGATATGGCCCAGTGAAGGCGGCACCTGCTCCTGGGTCAGCATCTCGGGCGAGAACCAGTACCAGAGGCCCAGCAGGTAGTAGGGTGTCCAGCAGGCAACAAACGTCAGGACCGTGATGGCCGACATCTTCAAGGCGCGGAGCCGGATTTGAGGGATGTTATTGTGTGAACAACGCAGGCGGAACTCCCTGGATTTCGGCGACGCTGCAAGAAAAAGACGGCAACAATGATAGAGCCATGTTTTAGGGTTATGTTGTGGCCTGTCGGCTGCCAGTCCCTCCAGCAGCTGAATCGGAGGAGGAGGAGGGAGGAGGCCTGGGAGTCAGGTCAGCATCAGAGCAACCTGGGAGCTCCGAGGGGGAAGAGGGAATGGAGCTGGCAGAGAGAGAGAGAGAGAGAGGCGGAGCCTGGGCCGTCCGTCAACCTTCAGATGGAGAGTCCACAGCCCCCAGGTCTGGAGGTAGCTGATGGGGAAGAGGAGGAACAGCTGGGCCCAGTGCCTGATGCTTGGGTGCACAGAAGGCAGAGGAGAGGAGAGCAGTGGAGGTCTATGGGCCGGTCCTTGGGACGGAAGAGCCACCGCTGCTAGCGAAGCCCCACCCGAGCTCTGGGGATCAAAGGCAGAGGATGGAAACAAATAGGTGTGGCAGACAACGATTCACCTCCCTTGCAGGACAGACTTGTTAGCCGGCGGTGAGAGATAATCTTTTTTTGCCGGGACTGCCGGCACTCCTAATAAAGGGAACATTTAGTTAACTGCAGAGGGTCTGTTGTATTTGGGGAGCTGCATCAGAGCAGGTTAATGATGGGTCCTTGAGCAAACCAGGATTGGCTCCATTCGGAAAGGATCCCAAACCCCAAGGAAACCAGCCATATATAGATGCGATGTCCTTCAAGAGTCTAATGGTAAAGATGCCAAGCTAGAAACTGGGAGACGGGGAATTCTAGTCCCACCTTGGACATGAGAGCTGTCTTTCAACCAATCGCTAGGAAACAGTGAGTTCTACTTCCATCTTAGGCACAAAAACCAGCTGGTTGACTTTCAGCCAATCACCAGGATAGGGTGAGTTCTAGTCCCGCCTTGGGCATGAAAGCCAAGTGGGTGACTTTGAGCCAATCACCAGGATAGGGTGAGTTCTAGTCCCGCCTTGGGAACAAAAGCCAAGTGGGTGACTTTGAACCAATCACCAGGAGACTGGGAGTTCTAGTCCCGCCTTGGGAACAAAAGCCAAATGGTGACTTTGAGCCAATCACCAGGAGACTGGGAGTTCTAGTCCCGCCTTGGGAACAAAAGCCAAGTGGTGACTTTGAGCCAATCACCAGGAGACTGGGAGTTCTAGTCCCGCCTTGGGAACAAAAGCCAAGTGGTGACTTTGAGCCAATCACCAGGACACTGGAAGTTCTAGTCCCGCCGTGGGCATGAAAGTTGGCTGTGTGACTTTGGGCCATTCCTTTTCTCTCTCAGGCCAGCCCACTTCACAGGGTTGTTGTGGATAAGAAAGCAAGATGGTGAACAATATTTGCCATCTTGAGTTATTTATAAAAACCACCTCCTTGCAGCTGACCATGCACCCCCTTCCCAGGGAAGCCCCCCTCCCCGCCGGTGCATGCCAAGAGGCCTCACCCCGCGCTTGGGTCATCTTTCGTGAGATCTCGACCAGGATGCGGGAATAGCAGAGCACCATAACCAGGAGGGGCACCAGGAAGAGGCCGGAGAAAGTGAACATGTTGTAGAGGGTTTCCTGCCAGTGCGCCCCAAAGCTGCCCACCGTGGCGCACTGGATGAAATGGGTGGGCTGGGACCGGCTGACCGTGTGGAAGACATACATCTGCAAAAAGAAAGGCCATTTCCCATACAAAACACACACACACACACAAACAACAGAGAAAGATTAAGGTCTGGATTTCAGTCCTGGTTAGAGCAAGCCCTGAGGCAGTGTTTCTCCAGCCTCTTTAAGATGTGTGGACTTCAACTCCCAGAATTCTCTACACCCTACGCCATTTCTGACAGATAAAAGAATAACAGAGTTGGAAAGGGACCTTGGAAGTCATCTAGTCCAACCCTCCACCCAAGCAGGAGACCCTGCAGCACCTCGGACAAAGGGCAGTCCTATCTCCCCTTGAAAGCCTCCAGCGATGAAGCTCCTACAACTTCTGAAGGCAACTTCTGTTCTCTTGGTTGATTGTTCTCATTGTCAGGAAATTCCTTATTTCCAGGTTGAATCTCTCCTTGATTAGTTTTCATCCATTATTCCTTGTCTGGCCTTCAGGTGCCTTGGAGAATAGCTTGACCCCCTCCTCCTCTCTGGGGCAGCCCCTCAAATACTGGAAGGCTGCTCTCCTGTCTCCCCTGATCCTTCTCTTCCCTAGACCAGCCAGGCCCAGGTTCCTGCAACTGTTCTTTGTATGTTTCAGCCTCCAGTCCCCTCATCATCCTGGTTGCTCTTCTCTGCACTTTTTTAAAGAGTCTCAACATCTTTTTTATAGTGTGGTGACCAAACTAGGTGCAGTACTCTAGGTGTGGCCTTACTAAGGCTTTATAGAGTGGCATTAGTATCTCTCTTGATCTTGATTGTGTCCCTCTGTTAATGCAACTTAGGATTGCATTGGCTTTTTTGGCGGCTGCTGCCTCACACAGCTGGCTCCTATTTAGCTGGTTGTCCACTAAGACTCCAAGATCCCTTTCCCAGTTACTGCTATTGAGCCTGGTTTCACCCAGTCCATAGGTGTACTTTGGATTTTCCTTGCCTAAGTATAGGACAGTGATGGCTAACCTTTTCAGCACCAAGTGCCCAAAGCGCATGCACACCCCCAAAATGCAACTTGCGTACACTCTGTACGTACATGTGCACGCAACCACCCCCACACCCCAGGCATGCATGGGATCCCCCCTGCCCTGTGCATGCACATGCAATCACTGCACGTGTGCCCTGCCTCCCCCCTGCCACATACGTGGCAGCCCCAAAGACCAGCTGGCTGGCAGGGCATGCATGCGCAGTGGAGCTGAGCTGGGGCGAACGGCTCACGTGCTCTGCATGTCACCTCTGGCACGCGTGCCACAGGTTTCCCATCACGAGTGTAGGACATGACTCTTCTCTACATTGAGATTCATTTTGTGAGGTAGATAACAGGTTCTTCTACCTACCTGAGGTACCGCTAGGAGGAAACTGAGGGCCCAGGCCACACACAGCATTGCCTTGTTCTTCCTCTTGGCTCTGCTGACCCTCAGGGGGTGCAAGATGGCGGCCCGGCGGTCCAGGCTGATCACGACCGTCACAAAGGAGCAGGCATACATGGCCGCCAGCTTGAAGAACATCAAGAGCCGGCAGGCCAGGTCGCCGGCGTACCACTGAACGGTTACATTCCACACGGCATCCAGCGGCATCACCACGAAGGTGACCAGAAGGTCAGCCGCCGCCAGGTTCACCAGGAGGATGCGGAGATGCGGCTTGCGTTGAAACCTCTTGGTGACGCTCCACAGCATGGAGACGTTGACGCAGGTGGAGCAGAGGAAGAGGACCACGGTGAGGGCGACACGGATTTTGGCCGCCATGGAGAAGGTGGGCAGTTGGGAGCTGCTGCTCCTGGGAACCTCACTGGGGCTGGAGATCCCATCCGTGCTGTTGGATCTCTCGTAGCCCCAGAGAGTGGCGTTCATTGGCTCAACCAATGTCAGGGCTTTCCAAGAAAGGGAGAGCATCCTTCACCAGAGAGGTCCATCTGCTGGACCAGGGCCTCCCACTTAGGAAGGGCCCCCTCAGGCTCACCGGGATGTCCTACTTTTCGAAGAGCTTGGAAGAAGCAGGTGGACATGGCTTCCTACCCAAGACTGTCAACTCATAAAATGTTTCTCTGGTCTTTTTAGAATTGCCAACAGAAAGGGATAGGGGAGCAGTGCGGCAGCTTGGAAATTAAAAGCGCATTCCATAAATGTTTTCAAAGTTAGTAACTAGGTGACTGAAGTTCCTGCCGCGCAAAATTCTAACTCGAGAGCCTGATTGATGACTCTGGGCTATGGAAGTGTCCCATTGGAGCATATGAATTACGATACACCCAGGGGGTGGGGGGAAACCAAGCCAAGGGTGACAGTGAATGACGTGTCTCAGGGCTGGACATGTTCACTCCCAATAAATCCTTTTGAAGTTTTGGAAGTTTGGCTCAAGACCCGTGATTTAAATGGGGAATAACTGCTGGAATCCTGACCCAGACATAGCTGAGGTTATCGGATAGGAGTCCTCCTTCTTAAAGCTGGTGGTTATTTGGGGTCAAATTGACTTGGGTCTCCCACCAGAAGGATGGCCTACTTGGAAGATGTCATGTTTTTTTCGGATGCTGGGTCTCCATGGTGAAAGGTCCACACTAGTCCACATTGGTGACCGGGAACAGAAAAACAGTCATGGACGTGCCACGGTTTTGATTTCTTTTGGTGGCAACCATCTTCAACTTCTTGCAAAACCCAGGGGTCCTGAGACCACCCCACACACCTGCAAAGGGGCAGAAGAAGCCAGCTCTCTTTTACTTGCTTCCACCAGGTCCTCCCACCCACATTTCCAAAAGCGTTGAAATGCAAAGCTGGGGAGAGGCAGGATGAAGATCAAGAGTGTCCAACCTTGCCAACTTTAAGACCTGTGGACTCCAACTCTCAAAGTTCTGGGAGTTGAAGTCCACCAGATTCTGAGAGTTTGAAGTCCATCCGTCCACAAAGAAGACCATAAGAAATCCACAAGACTTGTGGACTTCAAATCCCAGAATTCGACAGCCAACTGCTGGCTTGGGAATTCTGGGAGTTGAAGTGCACAAAGTCTTCAAGTAGCCAAGGTTGGACACCCCTGATGTAGTTGTAGTGGGATGAGCTTTTATGAAACATTGTTAATTAATCTCTTGCTTGGAAGAAGGCAAGAGAGTCTGCAGTTTTTCATCATAAAATTTGAAAAGGAGGAAGAACCGGTGGAAGAACATATAATAAAGTGGGTGAAGGATTTTGGTTATATTATGCAGATGGATCGGTGAGAAAATACGGGGTTCAAAGGGCTGAAATTTATTCTACCTGAGCATCTTAGCCAGGAGTTTTATCAAACGATGCGTCATTGGCATATGACCCCAGAGAAATGATCTACAATTTATCAAGGCCCTTCAAATGAAAGTAATCCTCAACTTAACGACTATCCAGGTCTTGTGTTGTAAAATGAGTTGGTCACGTGAATGACCCGAATTCATTCCCTTTTTTTTTTTTTTTTTGTGGCGGTCTAGTCATAGGAGGAAGTAAAACTGGTTGTAAGACAGGTATGAGGACTCCTGCTGTGGGCAAGGGGGTGGACTAGATGACCTCCAAGGTCCCTTCCAACTCTGTCCTTCTGTAATCCTGTCAATTCTTTCCCCGTAGTTGGTATTGTGCCTGGGAAACCAGGCAGGTCCACAACCACAACAGTGCCAACTGCTAAGCTGTGCGTTAACATAACCGAAGGCTGAATTGCACACAACGACTGTATACAGTGGACTCGGGCTACGGTGCATCCGGGTTTCGAAGGGGTGGCTTGGTTCCCATGCAGGCTCTCTTATTTGATACAAGGTTCTACCCAAAGGCACAAACCTGTTCCCTTCAAGGAAAGGAGACAGCCCGGTAAAGAAAACCACGATCAGAAGCGAAATATTTTGCTTGATGTCCAAATGGGACCCTTAGCCAGGACTTACCGTCTCCCTAGGCTGGTTTTGCTGTCCTTTGGCTGCTGCAGCTGAGGCGAAACAAGAAAACGTATGTCCTCTGTGTGTGTGTGTGTGTGTGTGTGTGTGTGTGTTTCCGTGGCTCACAGGCACTCGGCAGCCCTGCTGCCACCCGCTTTGTGGCGGTGGTGTGTTTGTGAAGGTCACTGCAGGCGAGCTGCGCACCGCTTGTCCTCCTTCTCTTCCTGCTTCCAAGAATTCTATTTAAAGGTGCCTCTTTCTTTTTGTTCTCTGCCGGTCTTCCTTCCACCTCCGGTGACAGTCTGGTTGGGTACCAGATGCTGTTAAGGACAGGACAGGCACCTCCGAAGGAGAGGCTCCCCCAGCCATCTGCATAACTCGGCGGGAGGAGGAGGAGGAGGAGGACGACGAAGGGCTCGGCATTCGGACGTTCGCTCTCTTTCCAACTCTGGTTTGGCCATTTTGGAGCGGAAAGCGGCAGGGAAACCTGGGCTCGGTAGGGCAAGCCTTCAGCGAAGGACTGAGGCCTTCGAGTGGAGCCGTTAGCACCGGGAGCATCCTTTTGTCATGCATCCCCTGGGCTCCGTGTGGGCTCAAATGAAAGATTCTGTTAATCTAAGTGAAGGTAGAACTGGGGTTCAATGGCCGAGCCAGTGTTCGTCTCAACCTTAGCAACTTTTAAGGTGTCTGGACTCCACTTCCCAGAATTCCCCAGCCAGCTATGAAGTCCCCCCATCTTAAAAGATGCCAAGTTTGGAAAACACTGGTGTAGTGGTCTATGACTCAGCTGGCAATGAAGTGCAAATTCATAAGCATTTGTTCCCTTGATGGCAACAGGAGAGGACCGATCTCCCGGTTGACTATGGACCATCAGACGAGACTTATCTATAACTCAGGCTTGAACTGTGGTGCTCTCTGAGTTGGGCTGTTTCCTCGCAGTTGTTTCTTTACCCAACTAGGGAACACCATCAGTGGAAAAAAAAGAAGAGGAAGAAGAGGAGGAGGAAGAGGAAGAAGAGGAGGAGGAGAGGAGGAAGAGAGGAGGAGGAGGAAAAGGAAGAGAAGAGGAGGAAGAAGAGGCAGAGGAGGAAGAGGCAGAGGAGGAAGAGGAAGAGGAAAAGAGGAAGAGGGAGGAGGAGGAAGAAGAGGGAGAGGAGGAAGAGGAGGAAAAGGAAGGAGAAAGGAGGAGGAGAGGAGGAAGAGAAGAGGAGGAAAAGGAAGGAGAAAGAGGAGGAGGAAGAAGAGGAGGAGGGAGGAGGAGGAGGAAGAAGAAGAGGAAGAGGCAGAGGAGGAGGAAAAAGGAGAAAGAAGGAGGGAGGAGAAAGAAGAACAGGAAGAGGAGGAAAGTGGCTGTGGGGTCCTTGATGGTCTCTGAGCTTGGTGATTTTCTTGCAGATGTTTCATTACCCAACTAGATAACATCATCAGTGCCAATAGGGAGTAGGGTATGTTCTCATTTTATATTCTAGTGGCTTGCCTTGTCAGTGTTGTTGGGAGTGACCAGTCCATGGATCGGGGGTTCGGGACCCTACTTTAGAGGACAGTTAGATAAGAAGCAGCCCAGAGCTGCATAATGGGAGGAGAAAGAAGCTAAGGAGAGACTCTCCCTAGTTTCTCAGACTGTAAGAGACAGCAGGAGATTTGTCCTTTCAGACTTACAAGATTCTGTTAATGTAGCTTTAGAGCATAGTTGGGTAAGAGACTGTGCAGCCCTCAGCTGCATAACTTGTGCAGAAAGGGGCTCCGAAGGGACTTTCCTTAGCTTCCTAAGGCTATAAAGCAGACAGCAGTAGATTTGTATTTTCAGACTTGCAAAATTCTGTTAATGTACCTTTACAAGAAAATAAAATTAGCTGGTCTGGTTGTGTTTCCTGTCTGGTCTAGCTGATAAGGCTGACACACATTGTGCTCATGTGTCTTTAAGCTACTGTGTTTCCCCCAAAATAAGACCCTGTCTTATATTTTTTGCCACCAAAAAAGGCACCAGGTCTTATTTTGGAGGGAGGTCCTCCACTGATTAACCTCACTTGTGCACTTTGCCCCCGGCCTCCTTTTCGCTGTCAGGGACCTTCAGAAACTTCTTCTGCAGCCGGAAAGGCTTTCTGGAAGCCTCTACAGCCGATAAGAGAGCTCAGGATCGATCCAGAGCTTTGTTCTCAGCTCCAGAGGCCTTCAGGGAAGCCTTGCTAGCCTTACCGGCTGCAGAAGAGATGGGCCGATAAGGCAGGTGTCGGGGGTGTGTGAGGCCTGGCTACAACTGTCCAAAGGTAAGTAGGAGGGCGGCTCCACCACCCCCTATCCCCACCCTAGCTTAACTTTTACCCATCCACTCTGGAGTGGGTGGGATCTTAATTAGGGCTTACATTGGGAGTAGGGCTTATATTGGGCGCATGTGTAAAAATCAAGGTAGGACTTACTTTCAGAGTAGGTCATATTTTCGGGGAAAGAGGGTATCAGTAAACCACCACCGTTGCCCTCTCTTTCTCCATCCCTCACAATCACACGTTCACCCATAAGGACAGAAACACCACCGTTCTTTTGATCAGCATTTGTATATATTATTTCAATATCTATCTACTTCTATTGGTCCATATCGGACTTGGCACAGAAGAGCTGCAAGAGGTCACATTTCCCTCCCAACAAATTGTGCGTTTGGCCACGAGGGGCAACATTGTGCTTAAACCACAACTGGAAGAGGAGAAACAAGTGCAAAAGGAAACCAGAGGGCCATTGCTTAAGGAAGCATCTCTTTAGGTCCTAGAGGATTGTCTGTCAGACGGACGATGCCGAGTCAAGACAGCAGGACTGGAAGAAACATCTGGAAAGACTCAAGAGTAGAAAAAAAATGTCCTTGGCACCCAACACACACCTGCAATCTCAAATGCGAAACTGTTCATCCACACATTGGCAGTGGGTGCGAACCACACAATGGAAAGGGGAGATGGTGCAGTTGAAAATATACACGCCCTACGTTCCCTTGCCAGCGGGCGTGGGCTGCTACCGGTTTGTCCCAGTTCAGGCAAACCGGTAGCTAACCAGTAGCTAATTTTATGGTCAGTTCGGCGAACTGGTAAATCCAACTCTTGGCTGGCCCTACGCGCCCTGCCCCGCCCCCCCCAGGATGCCCCAGGTAAGTACAGGGCCTGTGCAGAGGATTGGGGAGGGCAAAAAATGGGCTTCCAGGGGGTCTCTGGAGCCCAGGGAGGACATTTTCACCCTCCTGGAGGTTTGAGAAAAGTGAAAATGTCCCCCACTCCACCATGGTGCAGGAGGCCAACTAGGCCACGGCCACCATGGCCACGGCCACCCAATAACCGGGCAGAGAACCGGTTGCTAAAATTTTTGCAGCCCACCCCTGCTTGCCGGAGCCTATTTCTAGATCCTGATGCCATGGAAGGCTCACCAACCTTGAAGTTGGCGGGTTTAAATGTGACCCTAGATTTTTTTTTTAAAAAAAACCCAGATATTTATCATCCGCAATCGCGCAATGCCAGCCCTGTAAATCCATCCGCAACGGAAAAGGTTGAGGTTGAAGGAAGGAAGATTTGCTGCCTAACTTTATCCGTCCAGATGTGGCACAGGAAAGCTGGACCCCTATCTTAAAATTGCCAGCCATTTTTGGGGGAAGGGTATACAGGCAGTTCTCGACTTACGACAAATTGTGTAGTGGCCATTCAAAGTTAATGACGGCGCTGAAAAATGTGATTTATGACTCCTTTTCACAGTTTCATGTGATCAGAATTCAGGTGTTTGGTTCATATTTATGATGGGGGTCATGTGATCCCCTTTTGCGACCTTTTGATGAGCAAAAGTTTTAATCCTGATTGTGATCATAAATCGAAAACTACCTGTTCTAGGGCAAGAAGACAGATTCGCGTAACAGCTGCATTGATTGGTTTAACTACGGTGGCGAAAAAGGTTCTCAAATTAGGTGCCACCTAGCCACGGTCCCCACGGTGGTCGTAAGCTGAAGATCACCTGTCCCATGTACTGTGCTGCAGAAGCGGAAGCTTGCAGACCCAAAGTGCAACATTTGTGCAGGAATAAGAAAGGATGATTGTAAGAGCAGAGCGGGGTGGATTAGAAGACCTCCAAGGCCCCTTCCAACTCTGGTTTTCTGTATTCTATTCTGTAACAGACAAGTCAAGAGTGAGCCAAATCGATAATTTATGGGTCTGGTTCTCCAAGAAGGCAATTGGGTAGGGGCAGAAGCCAACTGCACCAAATCTGGTTGTTTAAAAATGGCAACTTGGGCAAGGAGACTTCTGTCCCACCGGCCACTGTGAAGTTCTCCCAAAACTGCTCCATCCATTCCCAAATCCAAGTGTTATGAAAGGCACATTTGTGCCAAATTTTGTTAAAGGGTTAGGGTAGATATCCCAGGCGACAAGCAGCTTCTCCCATCAATACAGTAGTTTCTGCACCCTAGGAGAGGGCTCAGATGGAGCAGAAGATGGGCAGGGGTCTTCCAGTGTGGTTCCAAGTTCTGCTTGGAAGCAGCAGGCCGGGTCCAAGCTTGCCACATTGCCAGGGGCCCTCAAAGACAATCAAGCCTCTTTGAGGCATGGATGAGTAGAAGGAACCTCCCTTTGGCCATTTCTAAATTTTAGAAATGCATAACACTGTCAGTGTTTTTCCAGACATGGCCCCTTTAAGACGGGTGGACTTCATCTCCCAGAATTCCACAGCCAGCAGATTTCTACCCAGCCTCCTTGTGCTGGCTGTGGAATTCTGGGAGTCGAAGTCCTCCCATCTTAAAGGGGCCATGTCTGGAAAAACACTTGTCTGACAAAACGAATTCTCTTGATGGAATTAAGGAATGAAATTCGAATACAGTTCTGGAAAGCAACAGAAAATCCTCAGTTAAGGGAAAGATCGAAGTTGCCAAGTTGGAAATCCAAGGTCCCCTTTGAAGGGACAATGGCCAGGAGAGACGAAGACATCCAAGAGATCCCACTGGGGCTTCAAAATCGGGCTGCCATCCCTGAGTCTCGCCAGTCTAGGTGGAAAAAAATAAAATAAATACAAAATATAAGCTCCAAAGAACCTTTTTAAGCTGGCCACCCATCCCTTTGGATCTGTTCTCAACCACAGTTCTGGGAATGAATTCAGGAACTCGACCTACTTCCTGTTGATTTAAATAGAGAAGAAAGCTGTGTCTGGTTTTAACCCAGAGAAACCGCCTATTCCATCTTGGAAACAGCATTTTTTGGAAATATGTTGACCTCATCATCGAAATCGTGAGGTGTGTGTGAGGTTCTTGCTGCTGCCATGACCATTTAAGAGCCAAAGTGAAGTTCAAGAGAATCCGGAAGACCAAAAATAATCCATGCTGGGTCAGAAATAATCCCCAAAAGTCTCAAATTCTTCTCCAGAACATAGAAGACCTCCACTCGAAAACTTTCCTACTGGAGGTGATGCAAAAAAAAAAGAATTAAAGAGAGTTTTGGTTTTTAACTTCTCAGTCCTGCAAACTGGAGGGTGGGTAGACCTTCCCCCATTCATCTCTCCAACTTGAACCCCAAACCCTGAGTCGTGATTCTTGTCAAAGAAAGCCTTCAGAAGAAATGGAACCTCGCAGAATCCAGTAGGGAAGAAAATAGCAGTGGCCCAGGACAAAAATATTTGGTTCAAGTTCTTCAGTGAGGATAATTGAAAGAGCGAGTAAATCTATTGCAGTCTTCCTCAAACTCAGGAACTTTCAGCTGTGTGGACTTCAACTCCCAGAAATCTGGGAGTTGAAGTCCCCCCTGTAGGAGAAGGAGTGGCAGAACCCAGGAGTAGAGTGAAAAGAGGCATCAGCACAGAATCCTTATGCAGTCATAAGCGAACTAAATCCAACCTCCCTTGAGTGCCACTGACTCTCATCTAATTCTATCCAAGGGATGATTCTTAGTTGAGAAGATTCCTGTGCATTGGCTTTTAGCAATAAAGCAGCTTACTTGAACTTTCATGGGTGGACCTGGTCTTCCTTGCCTGCCACCAACTTCCTCTTGTTGAGGTTGAAGAATACTGGTCTATGGATCTGAAAAGGCAGAAGGCCCCAGATTTGACCTGGAGGACAAGGAGACAGGTGGGTGCTGCCATGCGTGGAACATCTTCACACCTGTCACTTCCTGGTTCTCTGCAACCAAGCAATTTCTCGAATTTTCTCCGATCTCTTTCGGAAAACAAACATGATGGAAAAACAGAAGAATTTTGCCTGAGGCCAAGGAACCCTTGAAGAAGTCCTAGTGTCCACTTGTAAAGCATGCCTGGTCTGCTCTCGAGTTACCATCAGAAGGAGGGGGGGAGAGATCTGATGGAGCAGTTCAGTTGCTATGACCAGAAACACATTCCACGCATACCCTTCTACAGATTGTGTCCCAGGTTACCAGAGCCAGCCAGAGGGGCGTGCTTTCTACAGCCTGTGAAAGTGCTTCGTTGGAGAATGTTATTTATGACACCCTGGGAGGAGGGGAGGGGAGAAACAGGGTCATAGGTAAATTACGTAGGACAGAGCCAACTGCACTTGGGAAAAGTGCCAACATGTTGCTCCTAATAAATAATTGGATTTCTTTTGAAACTTGACTCGAAGCTCATGAATTAATTAGGGCATTCATTGGAACCCTGACACCTAGATCCACAAGACATGAAGCTATCTTGTGCTATTCATCTCAAAAGTCCATCCAGTTGCCCAAGAGTTGAAGTCCCCCTGTAGATGGAGGAGTGGCAGAACCAGGAGCAGAGTGAAAAGAAGTAACCACATAGAATCCCTACGTAGCCACAAGCAAACTAAGTCCAACCTCCCTTGAGTTTGGACCTCCACTTAAGGAACAATCTCGAGTTTTGTGTATTCTGCCTTCACCGTAGCCAACTCAGCATCCAAACCACAGAAAAAGTGTCTAGATATCAACCACCTCCTATTTTCACGGCCAACATTTTGTCGGAGATCTTCCTATCTCAAAATCTCGAGGGGCGACTTTCCTCAGAGTTGTAGCCACCGGACAACAACTTGTGAATTGCCCGGCCCTTTCAAGATTCTGTCTCTTCATTCGTGGTGGTTTTCAGGCGCTCCTTCCAACTCCAGGTCTAGAAAGTCAAGTTCGGATAGGATTCTAAATGTGGTTGCTACAAGGTAGAACACCAAACGAGAGAAGGGAGGAAGACAATGGAAACCCAACTATGAAGACGGGGATGGGCCCTCTAAACTTTGACTAGGCCAAAGACAAAAGAGTAGGGTTGGTTCTGGTTTCCGAGGGACTGCCCATTTTAGGTGGCCACCGAGTCCCCTTGTGCAATCAAGCTCTGGAAACTGACCAGCTGCTTCATCTGCTCCGTTTGCATGGAGTGTCTTCGGAGGAGCCGCTTAGTCTTCGGGGATGAGGGAGCCACGGGGATCAGCCCCTTGTGGGCCGGGGAAGGGGGCTTTCCATTGGGCCGGATGTCGCGGAGGGGAGGGTGAGGGTTGAAGTGCAGTGGGGGCAGGAAGCCCGGGCGGGTGTGGGCGATGTGGTCAAGGAGCAACGTCCCAGAGCCTCTTCGCTCCAGGAGGCCCGGGGCTCTACGCCGGATGGTTATCGGGGAGATGGCGTTGGGGATGCTCTCTAGGCTCTCCCGGGACGAGCTGTTGGGCAAGGTCAACGGTGAGGCGTTGTACCTCCTCCTCTCCAGTGAAACCCGGCCGGACTCTGGAGAACCCGGGATGGATTCGGGACAGAGGGAATCCAACTCAAAATGTTCCGAGCAGGTCAACTTGTGATGGGCCACACTTCTGGAACTCGGAGCCTGGAGACTCTCTTGAGCTTCCGGGGCTGTGTTGTGTCGAGAGAGGGTCTGGTGGAGGTGTCCCAACTGGACCTTCTCCGCCCAGGAGGAATCCAAGCCCGAGACCTCCTCTCCGGATCCTGGCAGGGTGCCCATCTTGAAACAGGAAGACTCCTGGCCTTCCACGCTGTGTCTCCGGGAAAGCGGAGGCCTTTTGGCGATGCTCAACCCGTTCATCTCGATCCTCATCCGATCCTCTGGGCTTCGGGCTTTCTCCTGGTAGGAGGCGGCCAAGACCGAGGGGGCCACCAAACCCCACGGCTCAGAGTTGAGTCTTTTCAGCGGCTTGGGCTGGCTTTTGGGGTGCAGCCCCGAGGGCCCCTTCTCCTCCATCTCCTTCCCCTTGGTGTGGGGCGAGCAGCTGAGCCGCGTGGCCAGGCTGAAGTTGAAGACATCTCGTTCCTCTTCCTTCTCGCTGCTCCCAGGGGACTGTGACGTGCGGAGCTCGATGTCCGATGGAGACATGCACAGGGCGGGCGGCTGCTTGTCCTCCACGCCGGGAGACGGTGGGGAGTTGAGGTATTGCTTGGTCTTCTTGGTCCCTGAAGGGGAGGTGTCGGTGGTGATGATGATGACCTCTTTCCCCTTGGCTTTGCAGGCATCCAGGAGCACCTGCAACGTGGCCCGGTCGCCCTTGTTGATGGCGTACACCAAGGCTGAGGCACCGGCATAATCCTTGGCACTGGGCTCCGCCCCGTGGTTGAGGAGGACGGTGGCCACCTCGGCCCCAGCGCCTTCCGCGCAGGCGTGCATCAAGGCGGACTTGCCCGTCTTGTCGGGGATGTTGGGGTCGGCACCGTTTTCCAGCAGGTACCGGACCATGCGGGGTTTGTTCTGGGGGTCCTCGTAGGGGGCCACGCAGGCAGCAATAAGCGGAGTCTCCCCCTGGGCGTTGCCCTCGTTGATGTAAGCCCCACCTTCCAGCAAGAGGCGGGTCAGCCGGAATTTCCCTTGCCAGACGGCTTTCAGGAGGGCGCTGCCTTCGGTGTGCACCATGGTGGGTGACGGGGGGTCGCGGTGGCTGCCAGGCCAGGGGGGAGGAGGGAGGCCGTCAGGAGGCAGAGACGGACATCGCAAAGGCTGCTTTGGAGACCTGCAAAAAGAGGAAGACCAAGGCATGAGGGCACACCGGTTTTCTGTGGTCCAGAGATGTACTGATGCATTGCACACCAGGACAACTAAACACCAGGACAAATTTTCCCCACATGCCATCACTCTGCTAAACAACTCATTCCCACAACATTGTCAAACTATTTATTAAGGCTGTATTCCTATTATTCCTCTCATCCTTCCTATTACCTATCTCCTTTTCTGCTTATGACTATAACCTTGTTGCTTGTATCTTTACGGTTTATATTATTTTATTTAGTTTCCTTGTATGATTTGATTGCTTATTTAGTAACCTATGACTATCACTGAGTGCTGTATCTTATGATTCTTGATGAAGGCATTTTATTTTTTCTTTTTATGTACACTGACAGCATATGCACCAAAGACAAATTCCTTGTGTGTCCAATCACACTTGGCCAATAAAGAATCCTATTCTATCCTATCCTATCCTATTCTCTATCCTGTTCCATCCCATCCCATCCCATTCTATTTAAATTCTATTCCTATATCCTTTTATTCTATTCTTTTGTACCCTATGACTATCATTAAGTGTTGTACCTGAAGATTCTTGACGAATGTATCTTCTCTTTTATGTACACTGAGAGCATTTGCACCAAGACAAATTCCTTGTGTGTCCAATCACACTTGGCCAAGAAAGAATTCTTATTCTATTCTATTCTATTCTTTCTGCATTCTATTTTCTATTTCCTATCCTATCCTATCTTATCCTGCATTCTATATTCAATTCAATTCTAGTCTAGTCCAATCTAGTTTATTGGTATAGTCTTTGATTTATCACTCCTGGAAGGAAAGACTTTTCTGGCAATTGTAAGGGGGATAGACTGGATGACCTCAGAAGGACCCCTTTTTGAAAAGTCACGAAGCTTAATTCTGATTCATTTTAAGGTAACCTGATCCTCCTTCAAGGAAATAGTAAGGTGGATATTTTTAATTAAGGGAAGGAAAAATCAGCCGAAGAGAATATCTGGGTTGGTGTTTGAAGACTCTTTGATTTATTGTTTAGGAACTTTATCTGTGGTTCTTGGCAGCCTTGCAAAAACTGGGCCAAGCTCTTCCTTGTCGGAACTGATCAGTTGGGAGCAGCCTTTTACCAGGTAGTGCTCAAACTTACAACGGTTCATTTAGTGACCATTCAAAGTTACAATGGCACGGAAAAAAAGTGACTTATGACCGTTTTCCACCCTTGTCGCTTGGAAACTGATTCATATTTATGATGGCCATCCTGGGGTCTCATGATCCCCTTTGGTGACCTTCTCACGAGCCAAGTCAATGGAGGAACCAGATTCACTTAACGACCATGTGACTAACTTATCCACGGCAGTGATTCACTTGATAACAGCAGCGAGAAAGATAATAAAAAAGGGTCAAAGCTCGCTTAACAAACGTTTCACTTAAATATTGGGCTCAACGGTGGTCGTAAGTCAAGAACTACCTATATTTAATATCTACACTTACTTACTGATATATGAGAAAGCAGTGTGATGACCCGGAGTGTAACACAAACATAACAAAATCCAAAATGTAATTAAATGTCCTTTAATGCCTCCCAACTTGGCCCCACCGCTCAATAATCCTCTGTTGGAGATAAAACGTATTTAAAAATAGTCTTTAAAAGAAAGCAAGACAGTCCGAACTTAATGAGCAGATAGAGGTGAAATAAAAAACAAAACAAACTACAATGAAGGAATTTCCACAATGGACCAGGATAAGTAATCACCAACTGCAAGGAGATAACAAGGCACAGTCCATTGGAAGGACGCCAATCAAGATAACTTCAGCCCAAAATAACACACACTTTGCTTCTGGCAACCCGGTGTTTTAACCGTCTCTCTTATGTACTATTCTCCCCAGCTGCAACCAATGAGGGGGATCATGGCCGCTTCCTCTCCCGTAAGCCAAGTTGCTCCCTTCTCTGTTCCACCCTGCGTGCCCTAGAATGCAGAGGGGATGGGCCTGGTTCTTCCTCTGACTGCCCAGCTGGCCTCTGCCCCTCCTCAGCCTCCTCCACAACCTCCGGAGCCACACTCCACTCCCTGTCGGCTGTTCCTCCTCTCCCTCAGAGTCCGACTCTACCAAGGGCATGATAAGCAGTAATGTCCATGACATTTTAACATCCCATTTCAATTTTTCCTGTTCTCTTTTGTATTTGCTTATAATGTTTTTTTAAAGAAAGGGACTAAACTTAACCACCATTCATTTAGTGACCGAAGTTACAACAGCACTGAAAAGAGTGACTTGTGGCCGTTTTTCACACAATGGCCATTGCAGCATCTCCGTGGTCACGTGATCAAATTTGGAGGCTTGGCAACCGACATGTACTTACGATGGTTGCAGGGTCTCAGGGTCACGTGATCCCTTTTTGCGACTTTCTGACCAGCAAACTCAATGAGGAAATCATTCACTTAATGACTGTGTTACTAACTTAACAACTGCAGTGATTCACTTAACAGCCATGGCAAGAATGGTCATTAAATGGGACAAAAATCACTTAACCGCTGTCCCGCTTAGCAATGGAGATTTTGGGCTCCATTGTGCCTGTAAGTCAAGGACTACCTATACCAGTCCAACTCCTCAGTGCTTGGTTCTGTCGTGCCTATGAATTCTCACACCTGGTTCCCACAATCCATCATCTAAGTTTAAATCATATTCTAACGTCCACCAGGCTCGAGTATCAAACTTCTTTGCCTTCTGCAAAGAACTGCAGTTTCTCAGCTGGTTTTTATCTCTTAAGGGAGGGGCCATCACCTTGAAGCCTTACTCCCGAGTCGCCCGTGCTGTTGCAGCTGCTCTTTCGTTTGAGCAACCCTGCGCACAAGCGCACTGGGCAGGGCTCCTCGGGGACCTCTTCATTACTGCTGCCAGCCTCCACAATCTCCGAAGGCAGCCTTCCACTCCCTGATGGTCCTGGCCCCATCCCTGCATCCCACGCAGGCCCCTCATCCAAGGTCTCGCTCTCCAAGACCTCAGGCTGTCCGCATCTACTGCCAGCAAACTACAACATGGAGAGGAAATCTGGAAGAGCCGTGCAGCAGTTTGGAAGCGAAAGTACATTCCAACTCTTACCTTTAAAAGGCTGTAACTAAACTACCAGAGCTTTTGCCCTGAATATATTTAATTGGAGAACATGAAGGATGACACCCAGCCCATGAAGGTTCTCAATTGGAGAATCTGGTTGATGACACACCCAGGGTGGAGGGAGGGGGGAAAACAGGGTCACAAGGGACTGGAAATGACGTCTGCCCGAGTGGGTTCATACAGGATTCTATCCATAAGTCCCTGAGTCCCTAGGGAGAAGAGCGGTATATAAATGTTATAATAAAAAATAATAATATAATAATAAAGGATTCTATTGAATCCTTTGAAGTTGGTTGAAGTTTGGCTCGAGGATCATGATTTAATGAGGGCGATTGCTGGAATCCTGACATAATCTTCGCTGTACAACAACTGAAGTTAGTGATTGTTCAATGTTACGATGACACTGAAAAAGCATTTTATGTCTAGTTCTCATACTTGTGACATCCCCATGGTGACGTGATCATGATTCAGGGCACTTAGCAACCAATGTTTATTTACAACAAGCTGGGATCCCCTGACCACCATTTGCAACTTTCCCAGCTGGCTTTCAACAAGCCAAGGCAATGGGAGAAAGCCAGATTTGCTTAATGACTGCATGATTCACTTAACAACTGTAGTTAAACAACGGTGGCAAAACAATCGTGCCTTGCTTAGCAACCAGAAATTCTGGTCGTAAATTGAGGACTACCTGTATTGCATACCACATGAGAAGAACCATCATTGTCGGATTAAAAAGGAATAATAAGAACCATGGACATAATGAGTCTATAAGAGTCTATCTTGGTTTAGGTATCTCATAAATTAAAATATTGTTTTGTGCCTTGATTAATCAATATGTTAGCTACAATAATATTTCATTCTCCTTAATTCCAGGCTGCTTCTCTCCTTCTCTTCCATCTGTTATTTCTTGCCCTGCTGTCATGCCCCTTTTGGAGTCTGACTCCAAGGGAGAGGAAGAACAGCCGACAGGGAGTGGGAGTGTGGTTCCGGAGGTTGTAGAGGAAACTGGGGAAGGGCATAGGCCAGATGGGCAGTCAGAGGAAGACCCAGGCCCATCCCCTCTTCATCCTAGGGCACGCAGGGAGGAATGGATAACGTGAATGGCATGGTCTATGGGGAAGGAAAGGGCCCTGATCCCTTCATGGACTGCTGCTGGGAGGACAGTTTAAAAGGACAAACTGCGCATGGCAAAGGTGCTGTAAGCAAAGTCTGCATTCTTGTTCGAGCTTATCTATAGTTTTGGCTTCCTCCCAACTGTGGTTGCTGTGTTATCTGGTAAAGTCTGCAGTTAATCATCCTTGCCTGCCATAGTAATTCCTTCAGTGTGGTTTGTGTTGGCTTTTTTATTTAGAATTAGCTTTACTTTGGGTACAGACTGCATTTTCTCCCTCCGTAAACTGTTTTCATTAAGAGTTTGATTTCCAGCCGAGGATAATTGGACCTTGGGGCCAAGTTGGAGGCATTGAAGGAACTTTATTCTATTTTTGTGCCTTGGTTATTTTTGTGTCACGCCCCTTGGGGTCATCACATCTGCCTTCTGGTGCCCTGGAAAACAGGCAGCCCCCCCCCCAAATACTGGAATACTGCTATTATGCCCCCCATAGTCCCCCACTCTCTCTTTTGTTTTATTTCAAAAGAGTAGCACCTTGTTTGACTGTGGCTCTTTCAGCTCTCCAAAGTGTTCGGGTTTTGAAGATGGATGAGCCATATGGATTGAGTGACTTTTTAAAGACAAGAAAGCAAAATGGGGGGGGGGCATGTGTGTGTGTGTGTGTGTGTGTGTGTGAACAACTGTGGCAAAACAGTTTGTAAAATCAGGTGTGACTCTCTGAACAGCCACCTGGCCTAGCAACAGAAATCCTAGTCTCAGTTGTGGCTGTGAATCAAGGACTACTTATATAAGCGGAAGCTGAATCGAACTCTTGACTTTCCACTATTCGCCACAACTCAGTCTGCACCGAAGCAACCATGCCTCGCGAAAACCATGGGGCATCTCAGGCTTATATCTTTATTTTATTTTATTTCACTACATTTTAAAGGCATGCTCAGTTAGTGCTCATCAGGGGTGGTTTTCAGGCAAAACCCACCCAAAAAGAGCCCTTTCACTGGGGTTGCTGGAAGGCTGGTTTCAGATGGGAGATGAAATTCAGGCGGGGTTTAAATAGGAATAGAATAGAATAAATATTGGAATGAAGGAATAGGATAGGATAGGAACTGGAAGGGACCTGGGAGGTCTTCTAGTCCAGCCACCTAACCTAAACAATCTCAGACAGCTGTCTGTTCAGTGCCTCTTCTTAAAAACCTCCAGTGATGGAGCGCCCACGAATTCTGAAGCCCCCCATGCTCTTTGAACCGGTGGCTGGATGGATCAGGTGCCCTGGACGCCTGGCCTAGGAAGGGAGTTCTAGTCTTCCCCTCTGCCCAGTCTCCAGCACCACCTACCTATCTCCCTAGGACCCCCAGCAGCGTGTATGTGACTAAAGGCTGACACCCACCTGAGAGTCCCTGGCACCCGTTCTCCATCGTTCGGACATGTGTTAGGCCCAGCCTGTCCTGGGGCTCTGCAAACTCGTCAAAGTCCTGATCATTGTATCTGGTTAGGACGGGGGGTCAGCCACCGGATGCCAAAGGGCCCCGATCTGCCTGTACTACTCGAGGTTCCTGGCCCACCAATTTTCAAGGACTTAAATGGCCAGTTGCAAAACAAATCAGCTGCAGTGTCTATGGAGATTCTCAGCCATCCCGATCCTGGTTGTCCCAAAGGTGCAAAGAAACTGGACTTCCTGCTTTTTCCTTGAAGACGTTTCGCTTCTCATCCAAGAAGCTTCTTCTGCTCTGATTGGATGGAAGAGAATGGAAGGATTTACGCTCCTTGCAGACAGCTGGTCATTTGCATCCTTTTTAGAGGGTCCGTTGAGGCCACTTGGAAGTTTGTGTCCTCAGGATCCAAGTGGCCTCAACGACCCACTAAAAAGGATGCAAATGACCAGCTGTCTGCAAGGAGCATAAATCCTTCCGTTCCCCATCATCCAGTCAGAGCTGAAGAAGCTTCTTGGGTGGGAAGCGAAAGACCTTCAAAGAAAAACCAGGAAGCCCAGTTGCCTCTTGAAAAAAACACTTTTAGGTCAGCTGCAGTTGTTTTTTTTTATTATTCCAGCGTTTCTCAACTTTGGCAGCTTGGAGATGTGTGGACTTCAACTCCCGGAATTCCCTGGGGAATTCTGGGAGTTGAAGTCCACATATCTTCAAGCTTGCCGGATTGAGAAACACTGCTTTATTCCCTTAGAGGAAGGCTCCCCAATATTTCTGGCACCAAGGACTGGTTCTGTGGAAGACAATTGTTCCATGGACTGTGGGGAGGGGAAATTGATTTCAGGCACAACCTAGTTCCCACGCATGGCAGATAAAGCTTCGCTCGCTCGCTCACAGCTTGTGCCGACCGGTTCTGAATCGGCCATAGCCCGGTACTGATCCACTGCCCAGAGGTGGGGGCCCCTTGCTGAGGATACTTTCCTTCCCAACAAGCCACTTCCCTATTTCTTTTCTTTTCTTTTTTTAATGAGGATTTTTATCCATGAGAGCAAAATTCAGTTGTTTCACCAGAACCCACAGGCACTTAATTCAGATGAACTATTTTTGGAGATGTTCAAAGCAAAACTCCTCCATCTGGTTTGCAAGCGGATTTTATTTTTTTTAATTATTATTGTTATTGTTGTTATTGTTGTTATTATTTTATTTTATTATTTATTATTTTATTTTATAATTCTATTCATTTTATTTTTTACTTTATTTTATTGCCTGAGAAACAAGTGAAGGCTGAGGAATTTACCCATCCCTCATACCAGCAATTTCCTAGTCCAATTCCCCACCCTCATTATTTTCTGAGTCTCCCTTAGAGAGACACTCAAATAAAAACTGTCAAAGCTTGAAATCCAAAGATCAGGAAAATGTGCCTCTCACACTAGGAGAGAAATAAGCTCCCTGGTTTCGTTATTTTAGGAATCCCCAGCAATTTTAGTCTGAGCCAGCGTGGCTCAGAAATTAGCAGCAAATTTAATTTATCTTTTATTCCTAATCGCCACGGTTGCTGCTGCTGCTGCAATATTTAAAGGCAAATTTCTTTGGGGAGCATCAAAGGAACATCTGATTCAACTCACATTTTTCATGGAAGCCCAATTCTTAAACCTGAAGGAGCTTCAATAGGTCATTAATGCAAAGGTTGGAAAGAAGCGGATTTGGCCCTTGAAATGTTGATTTTTTTTTGCCAAAATAATAATAATAACAACATTGCACACTTTTCAGAAGAAGCAGAATCTGGCTGCAAGGGGCTAAAGAGATCCACTGGAATCCCTGTCACAGATTCCTCAAGAATCAGAATCCAGTCAAATCGATTCTTAGTGGTGGCATTTTAGTTATTGATAGAATGTTAGGCTTTGTGTGTTAGTGGGATGTGGATTTAAAAATAGAGCAATTAAAATCTATCTCTCTGTGTGTATACACAAATGTGTGTGTGTTTGTGTCTGTGTCTCTCTGGGGAGTGTCGACTCTGCTTGAGTTACATAACTGCACAAAAAAAGTGAACAATTTGACGAATTTCTGGTTGCTTTCTCCAAAGGGAAAGCCGGGCGCATCTGCCCTCTTAGGATATCATCAACCAACTCCTGTTTTTTCTCTCCTCCCCCCCTTAAAAAACAATAAACAGGTGCTGCAAAGCCGATTTAAGGCCTGGCTGGAGAGAATTTTTTTTTTTTCAGAGAAACAGAAATAGAAACCTCTCCCCCCACCCGCCACCACCCCAAAAAAGCCGGATTGGCCAATTAAAATAGAAGCCTCGGTGTAACTGATGCGGCGCTCAAGGCAGCCGAGACGCACCGGAGGCAGAACGGGGAAGGGAGAAAAATTGCGGGCGGAGGGTGGGGGAGAGAGAGAGAGAGAAGAAGGAGGATGGGGGGGGGTTCCTAATCCTGTAGAAAGATCCACGGGGAAGCAGCAGCAGCAGCAGGGAAGGGTCCTGCGAGATGGAGTGGGAGGGTCGCCTGGGAGGAAGAGATAAGAGAGGGCTGCGGGGGAGGGGGCTTCCCATCGTCCTCCCCTTCCCCCTCCCCCGCATTTAAAGGGCCGGGGGCGCCCTGCAAGCGAAGGGTGTGTGGGGGGGGGGCAAGCGCAGTTTTGAGCATCCCAGCGGCTGCGCGACTTTGAGCATCTTTGCCCGGGCGAGCATCCTTCAAGCAGCATCTTCTCACCTGGTGCCAACTTGGCGGCCCGGTTTGGAAGCGCGGGGGGGGGGAGGGGGCGTCCCAGCAGACCCTCCCCACTCCGATCCCTTTTGAGGACGCTCGGCGCGACATCCCCAGCCCCCCAGCCCGCCCGAGCCGGTCCAGGTGAGCTGCCCAGGTGAGCTGGCTCGCCTCGCCTCGCCTGCCCCGCCCGGCCGCCCCCCTCCTCCACCTGCGGGACCCCTTACCTGCCTTGGTTGGCCTCGGGGCGGGGACGGGCGCTGCGCCGCCGCCGCCGCTCGCCGGGCTGCCTGCTCCTCGGCTCCGGGAGGCGGACTGAGCCGGGCTGGGCGGCCGCAGCGCCGCCTCCTTTTGCGCATCAGACACGTGGCTGCTTCCCGGGACGGGGGGGGCTGGCAAGGGGGGTCGGTCACTCGGTCTCCCTCGGTCCGGAGAGCCCCGGACGGCCCTGCAGGAACAATGAAGGCATCCCTGGCCGCAGGTGAAGTGCTCAGAAGGGATGCGGCTTCTCAAGCGGGGCTGCCCAGGGTCAGGGGGGGAATTCTGGGTCTGTGAGTAGCCTTGGCCAGCTGAGACTGGGCCGGGGACTTCTTTCCCCTTGGGCCAGCTTTCCTTAGAAAGCTTTCCTTCCTTCCATTCCAAGAATTCCCCAGCCAGTATGGCTTTAAGCATGAGGACTACAACTCCCAGAATTCGCCAGCCAGCAAGACTTTAATCATGAGGACTACAACTCCCAGAATTCCCAGGCCAGTGTGGCTTTAAGCATGAGGACTACAACTCCCAGAATTCCCCAGCCAGCAAGACTTAAGTGTGAGGACTACAACTCCCAGAATTCCCCAGCCAGCATGGCTTTAAGCATGAAGACTACAGCTCCCAGAATTCCTCAGCCAGCAAGACTTAAGTGTGAGGACTACAACTCCCAGAATTCCCCAGCCAGCAAGAATTAAGTGTGAAGACTACAACTCCCAGAATTCCCCACCCAGCAAGACTTAAGCGTGAGGAGTACAATTCCCAGAATTCCCCAGCCAGCAATGTTTGAAGATGTGTGGACTACAACTCCCAGAATGCTGGCTGGGGAATTCTGGGAGCTGAAGTCCACTCATCTTAGCTTTCTAAAATCACATGGGAGGGGGATACTGGGAGTGAAGTCCACCCAGCCTGGCTGAGGAATTCTGGGAGTTGAAGTCAAACCATCTTAAAGATGCTGACTTTTCTGAACTATTACCATCTGGCAGACGGTACAGGATAATAAAAACAAGGATAAATAGGCTGAAAAAAGGCTTCTATCACAGGGCAGAAGTTCTTTTGAATTCTACTTGTACAGTGCAGTGTTGGTGTGGTGTTGGGGGTTTCTAGTTCAAAGTGTGGAGGGTGAAGGATGTGTGTTTGTGTTTATTTTCATGGTCACGTTGTGCACTGAAGATGGTGTTTGATTTCGTTGTACAAGGTGCAGTGACAATAAAGTAAACTAACTAACTAACTAATAAAAACAAGGACAAATAGGCTGAAAAACAGCTTCCATCCCAGGGCAGTAACTCTACTGAATTCTACTAGAGTGCAATATGAATGCAATATCAGGGGTTTTCCATTCAATTGTATAGAATGTGAAGGATGTGTGTTTGTGCTTTATTTTTATAGTTATAATAATGTACACTGAAGATGGTATTTAATTTCATTGTACAATGACAATAAACTAAAGTAAACTAAACCTCTGATGAATGACGTAAGCAAAAAAAAGCAATTGTTGCTCTCAGACTTTGCCAAATAAATATGTGATCCCTGATTGTGCTGGCCTGTTTCAAGAAGTACAACCAAACCCACGATAACAAACCTTACCTGAGCCTTGTGCCTCCAGGTTACCTTTCCCGTCCAGGTAAGAGACGTGAACTAGAAGAGAAGAGAGTATCAGTGGCAGAGACGCTGCTCAGAAACCAATGGGAAACTGCTGGGGATCTTCTGCTGCTGCACCATAGAGACTATCTTAACTTCCTGCACCTCTGTATGGTTTGCCAATTGCACAGCGGCAGATAGGAAAGCCCTCCAGAGGGTTAATGTCATTGCCCTTCAGAGGATCATGGGTTGCCCTCTCCCCTCTTTGGAAGAGCTTTATAGCTCCCGCTGCCTTTAGAAAGTTCAAAACATTCTCAAAGATCCATCTCATCCTGGGCAGCCTTTTATTTTTATTTTTTTGACCTATTACCATCTGGCGGATGGTACAGGATAATAATAAAAACAAGGACAAATAGGATGAAAAACAGCTTCTATCCTTAGGGCTTCTATTCTTAGGGCAGTAACTCTGTTGAATTCTACTGTATAGTGCAATGGTGGCTAACCTTTTTCGGCTCGCATGCCACAAATTGTACGCATATGTGCCAGCACCCAGAAGGCAATGCATGCTGGGTCCCCCCATGTCCTCTGTGCATGCACGTGCAATGCCCCGTGCATGCACCATGCCTCTGCGCATGCACACGCAATCCCCCTGCACCATGCATCTCTGTGCATGCGCGCGAGATCCCCGTGCATCACGCACCTTTGTGCGTGCATGCGAGACCCTCCCTCCTCGCACTGCACATCTCTGCGCCCGCCCGCCCACCCCCGCCCCTGCTTATCCGATACCCGACAATCAGCTGTTGGGTGGCGGTGTGCGCGTGCGCAGAGGGGCTCTTCCGGACGACCTCTCGCATGCCGGCAGAAGTGGCTCTGCGTGCCACTTCGGCAATGCGTGCCATAGGTTCGCCATCACGGATCTAGTGCACTATCAATGCCACATCAGGGTTTTTCAATTCAATGTATAGAATGCGAAGGATGTGTGTGTTTGTGTTTTATTTTCATAGTCATCATGTACACTGAGGATGGCATTTAATTTCGTTGTACAAGGTGACCCCCTGGGGACTCTGCAAACCGTTATAAATATGAGTCAGTTGCCAAATGTCTGAGTTTGGATCAGATGTTGACGGGGATGCTGCAACGGTCGTAAGAGTGAGAAACGATCATAAGTCACCTTTTTCCCTCTCTCCATGCAACATAAAAGGCAGAATGGGAAATATCATCGGCAGAAATCATTGTGGGCAGGGGTGAGATTCAATTTTTTTAACAACCGGTTCTGTGGGCGTGGCTTAGTTGGTGGGTGTGGCTTGGTGGTCATGTGACTGGGTGAGCGTGGCCAACTCAACATCACTCATGTCAAGGGGCGCTTCTCCTCGCCTGGCCTCTCATGTCAGTGGGGATGCTGCAACATTCATAAGTGTGAAAAATGATCATGTCACTTTTTTCAGTGCCATTGTAACTTTGAGTGGTCATTAAATGAACTGTTGTAAGTCAAGGATTACCTGTACAAAAATACAAAAAGCTTCTTTGCTTGCAAAAAGCTGCCCTAAATACCAATCATTAGATTAAAAATATCTGCAAGCCGGAGTTACAAATCAGGCAGGGTGCCAGAGCACCTTGAGGAATAAAAATAGTTAAAATGCAGTGATAACTATCAAGCATAATGTGCTCTTGTTCATAAAGTGAAACACTTTAGCAGAGAGGTCATTTAAGCTCTCCAGAAAAAGCACACCCAGGAAAAGCAATCCTTAGATCCACTTGTGCCACTTAAAAATACCAGCTGGTCTCACTCACCTCACAAGATAACCTAAGGAAATCACCAGATTTAAGGAAAGGTCACATGCCTCCGCAAAAGGCAGTAAAAAAAATCAGTGCCAAGCTTGCATCCTGCCTCTTGGAAGTACACCCCAAAAGGACAGTGCCAGATACCATTAAAGCAGTGAAGGAAGACCCCCCTCCCCAGATAGAAAAAGAAACCAGGAGGCAGGAAAAAATTCAGACACAATACAAATAATTAAATCACAACAGTAGCTGTTGCTTGTTGAAACTGAATATGGAAAATTATCTCATCGATAAACACAGGATTAAACATCACCAAGCACAGAATTAACCTTCACCAAAAACCAGTTTTAGACCAAAACTCAGAAAAGGTATGTAAACTCATGTTTGAATGTCAATCTTTCTAGCCCACCAAGAAGTCTTGCTGAACGTCACTCATCTTGGTTCCCTGTCATTAAAAAGCTTCTTTCTGACAGCTCTGCTTCATTATTCAATTATTTCTTCAAAGTGCTGATTGTCCAGGGAAGTATTTCCTCCCAACAGCAGTGTAAAAATCTTAAAACAACCCTTCCCTTTTAAGAAAGTCAAGCCCCAGAAGCTCCGGAGACAGGAAGTCTAGGCAATTTGTTTTCAATTGTTAAAACGTTGAATAAATACATTTATTTTTTAAAAACAATTGGACCCTGGGCAACTGATTCGTGTTTATGATGATCGCAGTGTCCTGGGATCATGGGATCTCCTTTTGCGACCTTCTGACAAGTAAAGTCAACAGGAAAGCCAGATTTGCTTAACAACTGTGGCAAGAAAACAGGGCAAACAATTGTCCTTAACAATTGTCTCACTTAGCAATGGAACTTTTGGGCTCCCTTGGGGTCGTAAGTGGAGGACTATGTACTTGAGTTTGGCTACTGGGTGGATTAGAAGCAACTGCGTCAATTTTTGCTCCTGATGGATGCATTCGGCTGGAGCTCTCCAAACTTGGCCAGGTTAAGACTTGTGGACTTCGACTCTCAGAATTCCCATGGTTGGCTGAGGAATTCTGGGAGTTGAAGTTCCCAAGCATTAAAATTGCCCAGTTTGGAAACTCGTTGCATTAAACCAGTGTTCCTTAAATTTTGGCTCTTGGCTGGTTGAGGAATTCTGGGAGTTGAAATCTGTAAAGTTGCCAAGATTGGGAATCCCTGCCGTTAGGACTGATTGGTCCTTCTGATCATGCAAAGTGAAGGATTAGAAGTGACTCCCCCACAAATAGGAAGGGATCCCACTCGTTTGTTTGTTTTTTGAATATATTTTTTACTCTTTACATACTAGCTGGATCCCTGTGCTTCGCTATGAAACTATGTGGTCGGACTTAGTTTTGCGCAAGGAAAATTCTGCCTCTGCCCACCAGCATCCATCGGTATTCATCTGGCTAGCGTCCTGTCAGTGTGTGGAGAGTTGAGGGCTGTTTGGA
Source organism: Bungarus multicinctus (assembly GCA_023653725.1). Taxonomy (NCBI): domain Eukaryota; kingdom Metazoa; phylum Chordata; class Lepidosauria; order Squamata; family Elapidae; genus Bungarus; species Bungarus multicinctus. The sequence goes on from CM042847.1 coordinate 1,844,811, forward strand.
AACTGAAACAATATTTGCTGTGTGAGCAAAGAGGAGACAGCAAGAAGCCTGGGCGTGGCTTAGCTCAACTGTTCTGTACTAAAGCTGCTTGGTGCTGTGAAACTGAAACTGAAACTCCTCTGCTTGTGTTTTGCATTTGAAAGAGGTTTATTTTCATGTGGGGAGAGCATAATAATAATAATAATAATAATAATAATATAGGAAATACTCTAAATGCTCTGATGGTTATTTGGAAAAATCCTTTCTTAGTGAGACCCTAGAAGCCAAGAGGAACCTACGGGCCAAATTTCAAGTTTGTAGGCTTTACGGTTCTGGAGGTTTTGTGATGATACTTGAGTGGTATTTCGCTTTTTTTTTTTTAAGTTTTAAAAACAATTTTATTCATAAAATTAAAAACGTACCAATTCAAAGACATAAAAAACATTGGTATGTAAGTAAACCATAATTCTTTACATTTGTGATCAAACTTGATAAGTCCTGGTCCTTATTTACATATTGGTTTATAACTACTCTTTTCCTTTGACAGTAAATATATTCATATTATATATTATAATATTTTCGTATTATTTGATGATTAAACAAATGAATGTAATAAATAATACTAATAATAATAATAGTACTAGTGAAAGGCAAAGAAGGTTTACCATCATCGATTATTTTATACATTGGTATAAATCACTAAATATAAATTGTTTCTTAAATTCATTTACTTGTTTTTCCTTTTATTTTCTGCCCACTTATACCATTTATCCCGTATTCGATTAATTAATACTCTGGGTCCTCCATTCCGTTAAGCGTAAGTCTCTCCATTTGAACGCATTCATAAGCTTTCTGAACAGTAATATGTATCGGTGGTGTATTTGAGTTTTTCCAATATTGTGCTAGCGAAATACGCGCTGCAGTTAACAGATGGATGATCAAATATTTTACTTTGGAGGGGTAATCCCCTTTAATCACTCCCAACAAAAACATTTCGCTTTTATATAGATAGATTGAATTTGGACATGGCATTCTAATTGCCATAAAACCGAAGTAAAAAAATGAAATAACATATATGCAAATTTATATATATATATATATATATATATATATATATATATATGTACCAATTTTTGTACAATAATTTCTGACCCTCATCTAATATGACAACTCCTCTATCGTTCCAATACTTACATTCCTCTGCCAATAATACAGTGTCTCTTTCCAGGTTTCCCTCACCTGATTCTTTCGTTTTCCACCTTCTACCTCGTGTTTCTAACCAATGATAAACTTATCCCATATTAAATAATATTCTGTATCTCCTTTATCTTTTATTTTTAGCGTTAGTCTGTCCATTTCCGCACAGTCTACCATCTCATCCTCTAACGGGGTGTTTTCGATCTCCCACTGCTGCGCGGATATGATTCCTGGTGCCGTCAAAACATGTAATATTAAATATATTATTGTTCCTTTATCATAACCCTCTGATGTGGTACCTAGTAAAAACAATTCTGGTTTGAAATCTATATGTTTTTCTAGCCATGTGTGTATTTGAGTCCAAAATTTCCTTGCCTTTATACAGTTGAATAATGATTTCCTTTCTGTATTAAACACTATGATGCCTGTAGTTAGTGTGCAACCCATTCTTCTACTTTAAACTTATGTGCAAACAATAACATCTTGTTCAATAAACCAGGGTTAAAAATCATCCTATGTTAATTGGAATTACTTCCGGAGGTTGACATAATAACTTATTTCACAGAAACTTAGGAGGAGGAGGGGGCTGCTAAGCGGCAGCAGACTCTGCATGGGATTTTCTGGCTCATTTTGAAATGTCCAAACCTGTTCCATTATTGGAATGGCTTTTGGTGAGTGCAAGTTTAGCTTTAAAGAAAGCAAGATCAGATTTCTTGCATGTAGGTTAACATAAACAATAATGTACATTGTCATTCAACTTAGGTTGTTTTTTAATTGCAGTAGTTTTCATCATTTCAGTGCAAAAATATATGTATATATTATTATGTCATGAAACTTGGTTCCAAAATTTGCCTAACAAATGATTGGTGCAGAATTCTCCATAACGGATTTGTATTGGAAGGAGAGAAATTTAATCCTTTTCTTCCAGCATAGTTTATTTTTTTTATTTTATTTATTTTGTCAAACAATTATTAGATAACAGGTATAAGTATAAACATGGTTATAAATATATGAAATGGATACGAATAAGAAAAAAAAGAAACAATAGGACAGGAATGGTAGGCACGTTTTGGTGCGCTTATGCAGGCCTCCTACAGGCCTCTTAGGAAAGGCGTGAGGTCAATAAGTAGACAGTCTAATGTTGAAGATTTTGGGGTTTGGGGAAGAAACCACAGAGTCAGGTAGACTATTTTAGACATTGGCTACTCTGTTGCTGAAGTGGTATCTCCTGCAATCATGTTTGGTGCGGTTTATCTTTAGTTTATATCTATTTTGTGCTCTTGTATTGTTTTGGTTAAAGCTGAAATATTCATTGATAGGTAGGACATTGCAATATATAATTTTATGTACTATACTTAGATCGAACCGAAGGCGGTGTCGTTCTAGGTTGTCTAGGTCTAAAATTTCAAGTCTGGTGGCATAAGGTGTTCTGCTATGAGTAGAGGAGTGGAGGATTCTTCTCGTAAAATATTTCTGGACCTTCTCAATTGTATTAATATCAGATATGTAATGCCAGACTGATGAGCTGTATTCAAGTATTGGTCTAGCAAATGTTTTATATGCTCTAGTTAGTAAAGTGATATTACTGGAGAAAAAGCTACGCAGAATTAGGTTAACAATTCTTAATGCCTTTTTGGCTATGTAGTTAACAGTGGGCTGTAGCACTTAGATCATTTGAGATGAGTACTCCAAGGTCCTTGATAAAGTTTGTGTCATCAAGGTCTTGACTATTCAGCTTGTATTTTATTTTTTGTTTTGTTTTTTTGCCAATATGCAAGACAGAGCATTTATTTGTTGAGATTTATTTATAACATTTTATTTATTTATTTGAAGTTGCCATTTGTTTGACCATTCTGATACATAGTCGAGGTCTTTTTGAAGGGTAGCAGCATTGTCAGTGGTGTTGAATAGCTTTACATCATCAGCAAAAAGAACGCAGTTGCTCTTGATATGATCACAGAGGTCATTAATATAGAGTATGAAGAGAGTCTTCCCTTCCACCACATGTGGTAATATGTACCAGGTAATTGTTTACATTTCAGATAACAGATAATCAGAGTTGGAAGGGACCTTGTAGGTCATCTAGTCCAACCCCCCCCCAAGCGGGAGACCCTACACCATTTCTGACAAATGGTAGTCCAATCTCTTCTTGAAAGTCTCAAGTGATGGCGCTCCCACAACTTCTGAGGGAAAGCTGTTACATGGATTGATGGTTCTCACTGTCAGAAAATTCCTCCTTATTTCCAGGTTGAATCTCTCCTTGTTCAGTTTCCATCCATTGTTCCTTGTCTGACCTTTGGGTGCCTTGGAAAATAGCTCGACCCCCTCCTCCTCTCTGTGGCAGCCCCTCAAATATTGGAAGACCGCTATCATGTTTCCCCTGGTCCTTCTCTTAACTAGACTAGCCAAGCTCAGTTCCTGCAGCTGTTCATTATATGTGTTAGTCTCCAATCCCCTAATCATCCTGGTTGCTCTTCTCTGTACTTTTTCTACAGTCTCAACATCTTTTTTATAATGTGGTGACCAAACCTGGATGCAGTACTCTAGGTGTGGTCTTACTAAGGCTTTATAGAGTGGTATTAGTACTTTCCTTGATCTTGATTGTATCCCTCTGTTAATATAACTTAGGATTGCATTAGCTTTTTTGGCTGCTGCTGCACACAGCTGGCTCCTGTTTAGCTGGTTGTCCCCTAAGACTCCAAGATCCTTCTCACAGTTACTGCTATTGAGCCTGGTTTCACCCAGTCTATATGTGTACTTTTGCTTTTTCTTGCCTAAGTGTAGGACTTTACTTTTCTCTACATTGAATTTCATTTTGTTAGATGTGGCCCAGTGTTCTAGTCAGGTCAAGATCCATCTGGACCTTTAGCCTATCTTCTTGGGTGTTAGCTATTCCTGCCAGCTTAGTATCATCTGCAAATTTGGTAAGTTCCCCTTCTATTCCCTCATCTAAGTCGTTAATGAAGATATTGAAGAGTACAGGGCCTAAGACGGAACCTTGTGGTATCCCACTGCTTACTTCCCTCCATGTAGACTTAGACCCATTAAGGACTACTCGTTGAGTAGGGTTTGCCAGCCAGTTGCGAGTCCATCTAGTGGTGGTGCTATCTATTCCACTTTTTTCTAGCTTACTAAGAAGTAGGTTGTGGTCTACTTTGTCGAATGCCTTGTTGAAATCTAAATATATTATGTCCACAGTATTTTGCTGGTCTACTAATTTAGTCACTGTATTGAAGAATGAAATAAGATTGATCTGTTCTTAACAAACCCATACTGACTGCTAGTTATTACTTTACTTGTTTCTAGATGTTGGCAGATTTGTTTTTTTATTATCTTTTCCAGTATCTTCCCGGGTATTGATGTTAGGCTGATTGGTCTATAGTTTCCTGGGTCTGTTTTTTTTTCAATAAGTTGGGGACATATTTGTATACATTTTAGCTAGTCTCACCTGCGACAGATGCTGAGATGACCCAGGGTGGGATACAAAATAAACACAGTCACGAAAACAGGTGAAGCCCCTTTTATTCCTTCCCTTTGCTTCCAAGCTTCGAATATCTTTGACTGGAGACAAAAAACTCCCACACAAGCAGTTACAAGAAGGAGGAAATGCCGTTTCAATTATAAAGAGTAAAACACAACAAAAACCAGGCAAGATAAGGGCTGGAGGACCTCCACAGATATCGGAACAGATACTGGGAAGAACGCCAAACTCAGAGAGGAACCATAAACTAGAGATATTTCCACGCTTTGTTTCCAGCACTGGCCATACGCATATCCATCCTCTTATCCAGTTGTCACAGCTGCAGCCCATGAAGGGGATCAGGGCCCTTTCCTCTCACGTAGACCACGCCATTCATATCTCTCCCTTATCCTCTCCTCCCTGCGTGCCCTAGGATGAAGAGGGGATGGGCCTGGGTCTTCCACTGACTGCCCAGCCGGGCTGTGCCCTTCCCAGCCTCCTCCATAACCTCCGGAGCCAGACTCCCACTCCCTGTCGGCTGTTCCTCCTCGGAGTCAGTCTCCAACAGTGGCACCTATAGATCTTTTTATAGAGATTTTCCTTATAGGATGTGGCCATTGCCAGTTTCCCATTTCTCTCTCAAAGCTTTTGCCATTTATCCAAATCTATACTATATCCAAAACTTTTGGCCCATACTATCATCGTTCTATGCAGGTAGTCCTCAATATACGATGACAATCAGGCTAGGAGCTTCCCTTTCTAAACAAGGCAGCCATTCACTTAATTGTGATCGATTATCTTTTTTTTTTGTTGGCTGTAGTCATTAAGCAAATCACCATGGTCACGGAGGGAAGCTCACAGCCTCAAGCACAGCCGTTGTTAAGTGAGCCACATCTCATTTTTACAACCTTTTTTGGGGGCCCGGTGGTTAAGTGAAGCATGAAGTCATTAAGCGAATCTGGCTTCTCCCACTGATACCTTTGTCTCTCGGAAACTGGCCCGGATGCTGGTCACAAAGAGCCCGGCTGCTGCGACCGGCTGCCAGATGTCATAGGTGTGAGGACCGGCCATAAGTCAGGTTTTTTTTCCAGTGCTGTTACAATTTCAAACGGATGCTTGAGCAAATGGTCATAAGTCAAGGACCACCTGTACTGCGATATATTCACGGCAACCTGCAGCCGGAATTGGATGCTTTTTCCGTTCGCAAGGTTATTTTTATATCGCGCTATTTTAGTACCAAAGCGCCCGAGTGATGCAGGGAAAGGCAGGCAGTGCGAGTCCTGCCAGCAAGGAAGGGGAGGGGAGGGGAGGGTGGCCATCCTCATGAATTTAACAAGAGTGACACCCCCCCCAGCTTTGCCCTCCCCCCCCCCAATCAGGCTGCTGAAATTGAGGGCGCTGGCGGGAGCAGGAAGCGATAGGAAGATGGTTTGTGGGCAGAAGAACCAGGAGTTCAGTTCTGCCATGGGGAAAAAAATATATAAAATTCAGCTGTCATAAAAATAATTCAGTAAAAGAGGAACACTGACAAACCACAAGCAATAAATCCTACTTTAAGATCAGAGGTTTATTTCATAAACAGTTTGGAACATGAACAGCCATCATAACACAATTTATATCAACAACTCTTGCAATGAGGTCCACTGACATGGCTGAGTCCGGCAAGGAGTAGCCCTGGCCAGTGGCCCTGAACACATCCCAAGGCACTCTTTATATACTTTTCTGCACACATTTCACAGCTTACTTCTGTGTTTTTTCTTACTGACAGACAGTCTCCTCATATACCCATGTACATCTCAAACCTCTATCCATCACCTACTTTCTGTCCCCTGTTTCTCATGGTTTTCAAAACTACATACTTTGCAAAATCACATTCCACAACAGCAGCTCAGCAGGATTGCAAATAGTTCTGGTACATTTTGAAATCATCTTGTCTAAAATGTTGGTTCATGTCTCTTTTATTCTGGGGTCTGCTATCATCCAAAGGCCTTATTGAATCTGATAGATCAACAGCCTATTTTTTCTTCCCACACAGGCAAACCAAATAAGATTGTGCATGCATAAGTGCACAATCGTGCCTACCGTCCCTGTCCTATTCTCCCCAATTATTACTTCTTATTTCTTATATTTAAACATGTTTATTCTTATTTCTATTGTATTGTAAGCTTTTGACAAATAAATAAAATAATATAAATGTTCCTCTCTTCCTTCAAAGTTCCAACATCCGTGGCTTGTTTGCTCTGGGAAGTCCACAAAATCGGACCACGTGCCTTGCAAGTCATGTTTTGTGGTCGGGATCGCTCAAGTTGGCCATTGGGAGCTCTTTGGGACTATTTGCAGGGGGGGCCCACGATGAGCCACAGTGAGCACAGATGGCTGGAGAGGTTGAAGCAGCGACAGGGTAGCATTTCCCTCAACACCCCACAACCCTGTCCTGAGCGTGAATCTGGATCAAGGACTCTGATAGACTTTGGAAGATGATTACAGGTAGTGCTTAATGATTTGCTTAATGACAGTTTGAAGTTATGACGGCACTGGGAAAAGTGAATTATGACCCGTTTTCCCCCACACTCACGACCGTTGCAGCATCCCCGTGGTGGCATGGGCAAAAAAACTTGGCAACTGACTCATATTTACGACGGTTGTTATACAGCGTCCCAAGGTTTTGCGACCTTCTGATCAGCTGCAAATAAAGCTGTCTCACTTAACAACAGAAATGTCAGACTCGTACGTCAAGGACTACCTGTATGTGGGAAGAAGGGTCAGCCTTTGCTAACAGGGTATTTCTTCCCATGGAAGAACCCTGGTCATTTTATGCCCCCCACCCTGGCCACATTGGCTGTCTGGCCCCCCCCTGAGGTTATTCAGTGATGTTGGCTAGGGAATTCTGGGATTTGAAGTGCACAAAGTCTTAAAGCGGCCCAGTTTGGAGGCCCCAGCTATAGGGTGTCCTGCTTTTGCAGGGGGCTGGACTAGAAGACCTCCAAGGTCCCTTCCGACTCTGTTATTCTGTTACCTCTCTGCCTTTCTTCTCCCAAAAGAGCTGTCAAGGGGTCTCATTCAACAGACTGACCCTCGTCCAGCAGCTCGCCCAGACTAGCCTGCGCCCCATGCGCCATGTGCAACTGCAGCGCACAAACCGGGAACCCAAGGAAGCATTTAATTCCCTTTTTAAATTTCGCCATGGCCAGACAGAAGCATGCCCACCCCTCTCTCGGGGAAGGCTCCATTCCTCCATCCTCCATTCGCCCCTTCCTTTCCTGTATGTCCACTTCTCCTCCTCCTCCTCCTCCTCCATCTTCGGCGCCCCCCCTTCCGTGCACACGGTTGCCGTGGCAACCTCCCAGCTGGGCACATAGGTATCCCCGGGTGATGGGCGGCTGAGACGCATCACAGATGGAGCAGAGAGAAAGAAATATCTCCAGATCTCTGGCATCCCTGCATGCCACCCCCGGTGCATGCACCCAAAAGGATCCAGCCATGGCTTTGGCAGCTCGGCTATTAATAGGATCCCGAGCATCAGAAGAGGGGAGGGGCGGGGAAAATTAGTTTATTTTTACCTTTGGTGCAATTGGGAGGCAGCATGAATCCGCTGGAGCAGAACGGAGGATTGATTTATCATTTTATTTATTTGAAAAGGGGTCGTTCTTTCTAGGGGTGGGTGTGTTTGTGCGGTGAAGGGGAAGGGCCAAAAGGCTGGCATCAGAAGCCGGATGTTATCCGAAGGGGAGAGGGTCGAAGATAAAAGGAACTGTTGAACCTGAGGGCAGTCATTGGTAGCCATCCCATAGGAAGGGAAAGAGAACTCTGCCCATGGTCAGAGGAACTGGGGCTGGGGGAGGGTGGGCCTGTGCGGGCGCATGGTCCCAGAGCATCCCAGAAGTTCTGCACGAGAGGTTGGAATAGTTCACATGCAGAGAAGAGCAACAAAGATGGATTATCAGAGTTGGAAGGGACCTTGGAGGTCATCTAGTCCAACCCCCCCCCCCCATCCAAGCAGGAGACCCTACGCCATTTCTGACAGGTGGAAGCCCAATCTCTTCTTGAAAGCCTCCAGGGATGAAGCTCCCACAATTTTTGAATAACACAATAACAGAATAGCAAAGCTGGAAGGGGTCTTAGAGGTCATCTATTCCACCCCCCCACCCAAGTAGGAGACCCTATGCCATTTCTGACAGAGGGCAGTCCAGTCTCTTCTTGAAAGCTCCCACAACTTTTAAATAACAGAATAAGAACAGAATAACAAAGCCGGAAGGGATCTTGGAGGTCATCTATTCCACCCCCCCACCCAAGCAGGAGATCCCATACCATTTCTGACAGAGGACAGTCCAGTCTCTTCTTGAAAGCCTCCAGGGATGGAGCTCCCACAACTTTTAAATAACAGAATAAGAACAGAATAATAGAGCTGGAAGGGACTTTGGAGATCATCTAGTCCAACCCCCCGCCCAAACAGGAGAGCTGGAGGATAAAGCATATGAAGAATGGTGGCACGAATTGGGTATGTTCAATTGGATGAAAAGAAGGACCAGGGTGGGGAACATGATAGTGGTCTTCCAATATTTGAGGGACTGCCCCCAAAAAGAGGTGGGCCAAATTATTCTCCAAAGCACCCGAGGGCAGGACAAGAAACAATGGATGGAAACTCATCAAGGAGAGAAGCAACTTGGAATTAAGGAGAAACTGCCTAACAGTGAGGACAATTATCCAGTGGAACAACTTGCCACCAGAAATCGTGGGTGCTCCATCACTGGAGTCTTTTAAGAAGAGTCTGGACAGCCACTTCTCTGAAATGGTATAGGTTCTCCTGCTTGAGCAGGGGGTTGGGCTGGATGTCCTCTGAGGTCCCTTCCAGCTCTATTCTAAATTGATACTCAAAAATGGGTTTATAAATTCACCCTTTTCCCTCACCTTCCTGTGTGAAGAAGAAGAAAACAGAACTCAGATGTTGCATTCACACAACATGTAACCTGGTTGTTGAGTTAACCCATTAGCAGAACCAGCGTAATACTTTTTTTGGGGGTGGGAGGAATGGCTTTATAGATAGTCCTTGACTTACGACGATAAGACAGGAAGTCCTCAATTTACAACCATGCATTTAGTGACTGTTTGAAATTGTCCCATTGCTGAAAAATGGCTGTTTGCAGCATCCTCAGGGTCACGAGATCAAAATTCAGATGCTTGGCATCCGACTCGTATTTATGGCGGTTTGGTTGTAGTGTCCAAGCATCATACGATCCTCTTTTGTGACCTTCTGACAAAGTCAATGGAGAAGCCACATTCACTTACCAACCGTCTGAATAACTGCAATTATTCACTTAACAACTGTAGCCAGAATGATCATAAAATGGGGCATGACTCACTTAATAATGGTCTCATGTAGCAACAGAAATTTTGGGCTCCAGTGTGGTCGTAGGCCGAGGACTACCTGCAGAGCCTGCTCCATACAGTTGTTAAGTTGTGACCCACGCAAAGCAACCCGTTTTTGCAGCAGTCACTAAGTGAGCCCATTGCCTCCCTGGTGGGGGAAGAGGGTGGCAGAAAATGGTCATAAATTGCAACCATGGGACCTGGGATGTCAGGGAGGGCCTTGCCCCCAGTTGCCAGAACCGGGGTGTCAACTCATAAAATATTCCTCTGGTCTTTTCAGAGTTGCCAACAGAATGGGAGAGGGGAGCAGTGTGGCAGGTTGCAAACCGAAAGTGCATTCCATAAATGTTTTCAAAGATAGTTTCTGGAGAGCATGGTTGATGACTCTAGGCTATGGAGGTGTCCCATTGGAGAATATGAATCACGATACACCCAGGGGATGGGGGTAAACCAGGGTCAAGGGTGACAGTGAATGATGTGCCTCAGAGTCGGCTCCACCTAGGCAGTGCCGGACATGTTAACTTCCTTTTGAAGTTTTGGAAGTTTGGCTCGAGACTCATGATTTAAATGGGGGTAAGTGCCGGAATCCTGAATCCAGGTCGTCTTGCAAATTAAGTGTGGGAGGAAGATCTGGAGCTTGGCAGGAGTAGGTGAACGTACTAACTAAATAAGGCATTTGCAGGCAGATTTCTTAACGAGAATGTAAAAGCCACAAGCAGTTCAGTCGTGGCTTTTAATGGGCTCCACTTATGACCACAATTGAACCCAAAGTTTCTGTTCTTAAGCGAGACATTTGTCAAGAGAGTTTTGCCCCATTTTAGTCAAGGGAGGGGGGAAAGGGGTTCGAAAGAGCAATGCGGCAGCTTGCAAACCGAAAGTGCATTCCGTACATAATTTTTCAAAGATAGTAACTAGGGGACTGAAGTTTCTGCCTTGCAAAATTCTAACTGGACAGCCTGATTGATGGCTCTTAGCTATGGAGGTGTCCCATTGGAGAATACGAATTACGATACACCCAGGCAATGCTGCACCTTCTAACTCCCAATAAATCCTTTTGAAGTTTTGGAAATTTGGCTCAAGACTCATGCTTTAAATGGGGTTAAATGCCGGAATCCTGATGGGGGGGTTATTGTAACTTTGAACGGCTGCTAAACAATCCCGTCGTAAGTTCAAGGACTACTTCTACTAAAACTAAAAAGGTAGACACTAACCAAGACCAAAAGCGGGGGCAGGAAACTGCTTTTTTTTAAAATAAATATTTTTATTGTACATTTTTCCTTAATATATATAATAGTTCCAATTATACAACGTCATTGTGTACTGGTTATATCAAATCCCCCCCTTTCCCCCATCCTATTATATATCCTAGTTACAACTATCATACAGTATAATCTCTTTTGACTACATTGTGTACATCCAGATTATAACTATTATTTGCTTATTTCTACCATAATACACTATTACAGTTCTTATTTTGTGCAGTTTTATACTATATTCACATACAATTCAATAATATTTCTTACGTTGTTTATTCTTACATATTCCCCTATCTTTGTATTTATTTTTATTTTGTTGATCTTGTTTCATCATTCAACCCTAATTTCTGCATCTTATTATTTATCCAATGATACAGTATATCCCATGTTAGATAGCACTCTGATTTCTCCTTGTCCATTGTAAGTCTGTCCAGTTCTAATGCACATTCTAATGTTTTTTTATTACCTCTTCCGTGGGAATCCTTTCACTTTTCCAGTTTTCTGCTTATAAGATTCTAGCTGCAGTTATTATATGTATAATTAAATACATGAACCTTTTGTTATGTTTCCCCGCTATTATCTCTAATAAGAATAGTTCTGGTTTCAGATCTACAGTATTTGTCATCTCTTCTAGTCAATTCTTCTATTTTCAACCAGTATTTTTTCGCCACTGGACAGGTCACCATATGTGGTAAGTGTTCGCACTTCCAACATTTCAGTGACATATTTGGAAACATTTTTGGCAATCTTGCTGGGTGGCAAACTGCTTTTGTGAACCCATCTGCTTGGCTTCCCCCAGTCAAACCTACTGGCTGCGTTCATACAACCCGCTAGATCTGGTTTGGATAAATGGCCCTGCACTATGTGGAATGAACTTAAGCCAACACCTTAAGCCATCATTAAACAGACCCTGGTTTGCCCACGGTACAGGACACACAGCTGGGTTGTTTTCCCAGCAAGGAAAAGGTTAGAGTTCCTTGAACCCAGATCAACGTAGTTCTTAGGATTTCCTGGTGGTGCCCCATCCAATTCTCCTACTCGACTGAGCTTTCCTGAACAGCCAAGGATGACCAAAGACTGCCCCCTAGCGAAACTTAAAGGAAAATTTGAGATTAAACTAAAGTATAGCAACTTTACTACTTGTGGACTTCAACTCCCAGAATTCCCTTCCAACTCTCTTATACTGTTCTGTTGCATGCAACCAAGGAACCCATCTCAGGATTTCCAGGTGGTGCCCCATCCAATTTTCTTATTCCAGCACAGTTCCTAGGATTTCTAGGTGGTGCCCCACCCAATTCTCTTACTCCAGTATAGTTCCTAGGACTTCCTCATGGTGCCCCAACCAATTCTCCTACTCCAGTGTAGTTCCTAGGATTTCCAGGTGGTGCCCCATCCAATTATCTTAGTTACTCCAGCATAGCTCCTAGGCTTTCCTGGTGGTGCCCCATCCAATTCTCTTACTCCACTGAGCTTTCCTGAACAGCCAAGGATGACCGAAGGCTACCCGCTATCAGAGTTTAAAGGAAAATTTGCGATTATATAAAGCCGTGGCTAAAGTATAGCAACTTTACGACTTGTGGACTTGTGGACTTCAACTCCCAGAATTCCTGAGCTTAGCAGGTTCAGGAATTCTGGGAGTTGAAATCCACAGGTCGTAAAGTTGCCATTAAGCAACTCCCAAGATAAACGGAACGCGTATAAAACCAGACCCTTATTTCATATCGACTCGATTCCCCTGGGTTATAACACAACCTTACAAAAGAACGGGCGAGGCTGTGGATGATGGGCTCCGAAAGGGGCTGCCTTACCGCCTCCCGCTTATATACAAACAGCCCGACTCCCCTCACCCCGTTTTCAACAGCCCCAGAGGCTGCGCCTTTTTCTCCGCCTCCTCCCCTCTGATTGGCTGCCACGGCCGAATGCTGCGTTTGTAACCGTGAGCGCTCTCGCTCGCTCTCTCTCTCTCACTGGCTGCCCGAGCCAGAGGCTCCGCCCCTTTGGAACGTAGAGAATCCGGCTTCCGGGCCGCGGCGGAGGCTGAGCGAAGTGGGATACAAACGCGCGCTCGGAAGTCTTCTGCTGGGTCGGACAGGTAAGCGCGGAGGGGGAGAAGGGGAAGGGGGGACGAAAGGCATGGGGCTGCGTGCCTTGGTTTCCCGGCTGCCCTTCGTCAGAAATGGTGCAGGGTCTCCTTCTTGGGCCGGGGGTTGGACTAGATGACCTACAAGGTCCCTTCCAACTCTGTTCATCTGTTATCTGTCATAAATGGTGCAGGGTCTCCTGCTTGGGCCGGGGGTTGGACTAGATGGCTTACAGGGTCCCTTCCAACTCTCCTATGCCGTTCTGTTGCATGCAACCAAGGACCCATCTCAGGATGCGCTCTGCTTGGGCAGAATTCAAGACTGCCCTGCCTTGATTTACTTTGGTATAAGAGGGAGAGAGAAATTCTGTCACTCTTTCAAGATTCTATTATTATACCTTATAACAAGGACATAGAGTTCCATTAATTCCTATAAAGTCTGTTTCCTGACATGGTCAGATAACAGATAACAGATAATCAGAGTTGGAAGGGACCTTGTAGGTCATCTAATCCAACCCCCTCCTGCCCAACTGGGAGACCCTACACCATTTCTGACAAATGGCAGTCCAGTCTCTTCTTGAATGTCTCAAGTGACGATGCTCCCACAACTTCCGAGGGAAAGCTGTTCCATGGGTTGATTGTTCTCACTGTCAGAAAGTTTCTCCTTATTTCCAGGTTAAATCTCTCCTTGTTCAGTTTCCATCCATTATTCCTTCTCTGGCCTTCTTCGGAGAATAGCTAGATCAGTGGTCGCCAACCAGTGGAGAATATGTTGGTGGGCTGCAGAGAAATGTTACCCCCAGAGCACCCCCCCAAAGCAATTAATCCATGCTGCGCAGAAACACAAGGCTGCATCGCCCTACCCACTCACTCCTTACTGGGCAAACTTGCCTGCTAAGTTGCTATTTTTCCTTTTTTTCTCTCCCAACCATCAGCTGTTCTGCTGTGTGGGGAAATTTAGATTAGCTAGGAAACAGGAAATCAATCGTTGCATTTCTTGCTTTCTAGCTCGTCTTTAGATCTTTGGCTCTGCTTTTCAGTTCCTTAGGACTGAAGCTTCTATTATTCAGTGCAGGTAGCCGATGGCAAAATCATTGATCTCTGAGTGAATCTGCGATTCTGTGAGCAACTCAATCTCCCTGCCTGCTTTGTCTGATTTGGGTAAAAGTTGCTCTTTTTTTAAATAAAAAATTGAATATTTACATGCATGGTGTGTTGTGAGTTAATTTTGTGAGTTTGCTTGCAAGTAAATTTTATGTGACAGACTGAGCTAGCGAATGGCAGATAGATAGATCTCTGAATGAATCTGTGATTCTGTGTGCAACTCAATCTGCCTGCCTGCTTTGTCTGATTTTGGGTAAAAGTTGCTCTTTTTTAAATAAAAAAAAATCAATATCGACATAAATATTTATAATATTTACATACAAGCCATGCCCAGCCAGTCACATATCCACAAATTAGGCCACACCCACAGAACCGGTTGTTCAAAAATTTGAATCCCACCTCTACCTCTGTGTGTGTGTGAGAGAGAAAGGGAGAGGGGTTAGATCAGATCTCTCTCTCCCACCAATATCAGCAAGCCACCGTCAGTCAAAATTCATATTAGTGGTCCCTGGGATTTAAAATTATGAGTTTGGTGGTCTCTAAGATCCAAAAGGTTGGTGACCCCTGGACTAGATGATCTTCAGGGTCCCTTCCGTTAATGTTATTATTTTGTTATTCAGAAATTGTGGGAGCTTCATCTCACTGGAAGCTTTCAAGGAGAGATCTGTCAGAAAGGGTGCAGGGACTCCTGCTTGGGCGGGGGGTTGGACTAGATGACCTACAAGATCCCTTCCAACTCGGTTAATCTGTTATCTGTCAGAAATGAGTCCATTTCCAAGCATCTGAATTTCGATCATGTGTGACCCATGTGTGGGGATGTTGCAATGCTCATGTCTGAAAAAGTCATGTCCTTTTTTTCAAATGGTCACTAAAGGACTATCTTGTGCACCAATTCCTGATTTCAGCCCCATTCGCTTACTTTGGGACTGCTTATCTTCTAACTTTCTGTTATCTTTTTAATTTTTTCCCCCCCAGGGTCCCCTCATGGCGGGAAGAGGCGGAAGAGGAAGGGGCCGGGGCGGGCACATGACCTTCAATGTTGAGGCGGTGGGCATCGGGAAGGGGGAGGCAGTTGCCCCCTCCCACCCTGAAGCCATCACCCCTCTTCCCTGTGAGTTGCTCGGTTTCCTTCGGACTTCCTTGGATGCTCCCCCAATTTTTCCTTTTCCTTTTCTGTGAAGACCCAAAGGGGCGTGGCACAAAGGCAACACGGTCAGATAATCAGTAGGAGTCCCTTTATCAGCTCCAACTTTGCCCCCAATGTCCTGGTTACCTTCTGGCTGGAGAAAAACTCTCCCAGGATCAGCTTTGGGCTGCAGAGAATCAAGTCCAAAACATGGTCAACAAAAACTGGAACTATAAGTCCAGTCAAGGCAAAATGAGATAATTAGTCCAGCGTGGTAGGAGCAAGAATTCCAGTTGTGAAGGAATGGCTGTAATTCAACCCAGTTGGAAAGACGCCAGGAACCCAGATAAACAAAGTGAACACAAGATAAACTCATGTTTGTTCCCAGTAGATGCCGCACTCAGCAGTGCATCCCTTTTAAACTCTCTTCTCAGCTGTGGCTAATGAAGGGAATCAGGGCCCTTTCCTCCCCTGTAAGTCACAACTCACGTTGCTCCCTTCTCCATTCCTCCCTGCGTGCCCTAGGATGAAGAAGGGGGTTGGCCTGGGTCTTCCTCTGAACTCCCTCTCCCTTGTTCTCCCTTTTCTCTGCTCTGCCCAGCCGGACTTTGCCCTTCCCCAGTTTCCTCCACAGCCAACTGGAGCCCCACTCCCTGTCCGCTGTTCATTTTCCTCCTTGGATTCAGACTCCGACAGTGGCTATGACAACCTTCATTGTTAAAACTGCTTTTCAGAAAGTCTTATCGAACTTCCAGGGCCATCCTATCCCCCTTCCTGCAGCACAGGTCGTAACATTAAACAGTCACTGAACAAACAGTCATAACTCAAGGATATTATAAGCCAATATCACTGAACAATCTTTAGGTCATTTCAGCATAAAGAGAATTCCATCCATTTTGGGGAGATTTTTGAATATATTTCAGTGCCTGTGGCAACTCTTAAGTCCATTTAAATTTCCCTTTTATGATGGGTCATGAGTTTGAGTGTTCTTTGACCCTGCTTGGACTTTTGTAAGGTCCTTAGCTCCATGCCCAGACTCCATCTGCCTCTTACAGGTTAAAAATGACTAATTTTTGATTATGGGACCCAGGGGAATGTGTTGTGGCCTGCCAGACAATGAGGAGGTTGGGAGGAACTTGGGCCAGTCCTGGAGTCTGGGGAAGGCTGTGGCAGATGCTCTGCAACATTTGACGGATGCTCTGTCTGACATTTCCCGACTGCCTTTGGAGTCGGAGATCAGTGGGGAAGAAGAACAGCTGGAGCCTGTTCCCAGGGTGCGCATGCACAGAGCTGCCAGGAGAGGAGAACAACTAAGGAACAAGGGGCCAACTTGGGAAGAAAGGGACATGTCGATGTTGAATGGCCCCTCCCTGGGGAATAAATAGAAGCAAAAGGGGAGTGGTGGTTGCAGGAGACAATTAGCTCATATTTCTTTAAGAAGATTTGCTTATTGTGGCTCACAGAGACTCCTTAACAGGAATTATTTTACAGCTTTGCGAATGGAAGCCTGGCAATTATCCAAGGATTGATAAGGTCTGTTCTTGGAGGGATTATTGCTGGGACTTTTCCGTGTGTGAATGCCGTGAAATTCACAGTAACTAAATAAAGGGGTTTTTCGGGACAAGGAGTCTGTTTTCTGGGTTCTGCTAAACCTGGGTCAGAACAGAAGGCTGCCAAGGTCGTAAGTCACTTTAAGAGCCATTGTAACTTTGAACGGTCGCTAAATGAACGGTTATAAATCGAGGACTACTTGCCCAAGCTCAATTTTTAAGGCTGGGCTGTTGCAACCCTCTTTCTTGGATCAGTGAAAGGAATACTGGCTGCATTCCCACAATACAGGAAGCATCTGGTTTGTTGATTGTGACTTACCATATTTGTGGGAACTCAACCGTTCGGGCTGTTGAGGGTTCAGGTTCTTAAACCTATTGTCAGCCAGATCTCCAGCATGGGTTAATTGTTCCCTTCTCTTGGCAGCTCTATGCATGCGCACCCTGGGAACAGGCTCCAGCTGTTCTTCTTCTCCACTGATCTCCCACTTCGAAGGCAGTCGGGAAATGTCAGACAGAGCATCCATCAAATGTCGTAGAGCATCCGCCACAGCCTTCCCCAGACTCCAGAACTGGCCCAAGTTCCTCCCAACCTCCTCACTGTCTGAGTCTGCCACCAGTGCCGCTAGCTGCCGGCAGGACACAACACCTCTTCTCTACCTTAATGGAGTCGGAGGGGGGATCTTTCTTGGATTTTGAACAGAGGCAGGCCTTGTTCTGACCAAAGCTTCCTAGACTGTAATTACGCACACACTTATTTAAAAAACAAAACTTATTTTATTGCAATGCTGGGAATTGTTTTCATTCCCAGCCGGTAATGAACCTCAAATAGTCCCTCGAGATAAGCACCCACCTTTCTGCCCTGTGAAGTGCTGCCAATAGCAGAAGTGTCAAATGAACTAGAAAAAAACCAAATGAAGTACAAAGAGCTTCAAGAATGAATCTGAACCGAATGAACGACTTTGCTTCCTGCAAAGGTTTTGTCATCTTGGCCTGACTTTTATACCTTATGGGTGGGGCAATCGCCTCCCAGCCTTCCTCCTGAGTCGCCTCTTTTGTCTTAGCTGCTCTGGCCTTCTGGGAGCTCTGCACATGCGCGCACTGGGAACAGGCTCCCCTTGTTCCTCTACCTCACTGCTGCCAGACTCTGAAGGCTCCAGAGTCAGCACATAACTCTCAGATGGTCCTGGCCCCATCTCTGCATTGGATGCAGGACCGAATCCTCTCCAGACTCCTGGACTGGTCCCCATTCTTCCCCACTGTCTGATACCGCTGCCGTCTGCACAGGCTGCTGGTGAACCACAACAGAAACTGGGTTAATTTAATAGCCTGATGAAGCATGTTGTGGGAAGGGAGCCAAAGCATTCCCCTGTTCTGTCTTAAACCTGGCTTGTTTGTGTAGCCGCTGGAATATAAAGCCCTTCCCTTGCTGGCCGGAGAGGAGGTCGAATACATGCTGGCCCTGAAGCAGGAGCTGAGGGGGGCCATGAAGAACCTGCCGTATTTCATCAAACCTTCGGCCCCCAAAAAAGGTACCGATCGGCCAAGAAAACCACACAAAGCCCTTGAAATAATTTCCGCCTTGTGATCGGCTGAGCTTCTGCGCTGTCATTGAATCTTGCATAGGATTTTCTTCTTCTTCTTCTTCTTCTTCTTCTTCTTCTTCTTCTTCTTCTTCTTCTTCTTCTTCTTCTTCTTCTTCTTCTTCTTCTTCTTCTTCTTCTTCTTCTTCTTCTTCTTCTTCTTCTTCTTCTTCTTCTTCTTCTTCTTCTTCTTCTTCTTCTTCTTCTTCTTCTTCTTCTTCTTCTTCTTCTTCTTCTCCTTCTCCTTCTCCTTCTCCTTCTATTTCTTTTTCTTTTTTCTTTTCTACACCTGTGAGGGGCGGGTTGTCCACCTGCAACTTTCTCCATCATTCAAAGAATCTGCAGAAGCTGTCCACAAGGATCCGGTCTGCTAAATTGGGGCTAGAGAAGGGTCAGCGGAATTCACGGGGAGGGAGTGAAGGACCTTTGTGATTGCGATGTGACTCCCAACTAATGATGGGTTTAACCCCGCCCACCATCTCAGCCTGCTCCCCATCTTCTTACCCTTTGCTATTTAAAGAGGGCATCACCATCGTGTTTCCCCCAAAATAAGACCCTGTCTTATATTTTTTTTGCCACCAAAAAAAAAGGCACCAAGTCTTAATTTCGGGGGGTGTCCTCCACTGACTAACCTCACTTGTGTGTGTCGCCCCCGGCCTCCTTTTCACCGTCAGAGACCTTCAGAAATTTCTTCTGTGGCCAGCAAGGCTTTCCCGAAGTCCTATGCAGCTGATAATGGAGCTCAGGATCGATCCAGAGCTTTGTTATCCATTACAGAGGCCTTCAGGGAAGCCTTGGCAGCTGCAGAAGAGATGGGCCGGCAAGTCAGGTATCGGAGTGTGCAAGGCCTGGCTACAACTGCCCAATGGTAAGTAGGAGGGCAGCTCCACCTCCCCCGATCACCACCTTAGCTTAATTTTTACCTGTCCACTCTGGAGTGGGTGGGATCTTAATTAGGGCTTATATTGGGCTCACGTGTAAACATTAAGCTAGGACTTACTTTCAGGGTAGGTCATATTTTCGGGGGAACGGGGTAATTCCTGAATTTTTCATTTCTCCAGATATTGAGCGCTATTCTGACAAGTATCAGATGGCGGGCCCGACGGATAACGCCATGGAATGGAACCCAGGTGAGGCCGGGAGAAATGTTTTGATTTCTTGTGGATTCTTGCACAGGCGGTCCTCAGCTTATGACCACCATGGAGCCCAAAATTTCCATCGCTAAGGGAGACATTTGTTAAGTGGGTTTGCCCGTTTTGCAACCTTGTTAAATCAGTAACACAGTTGTTAAGCGAATCAGGCTTCCTCATGGACTTTGATTGTCAGAAGGTCGCAAAACAAGATCGCACAACTCTGGGACACTGCAACTGTCATAACTAGGAATCAGTTGCCAGGTGTCTGGATTTTGATCATGTTAACCATAGGATGCTATAACGGTTGTAAGTGTGAAAAACGGCCATAAGCCCCTTTTTCAGTGACGTAACCTCAAACAATCACTAAACGAATGGTTATAAGTCAAGGACTACTCTACTACAAAGTTGATAGTGCAAAGATACAGGAACCAAAACTGGGTGGGGGTTTCCCCCTTAATCTTGGGGAAAGATTAAGAATCACCTTGTCTCTAAATCATGCTGGCTGGGGAATTCTGGGAGTTGAAGTCCACAAGTTTTAAAGTTGCCCAGGTTGAGAATCCCTGCTCTAAATTATGCCCAAGAGATTACATTATTTTTATTTTTTTTAAAAACCCACCTTGGGGCCCAAGTGGCTAAATTTTAATTGCTCAGTTAAATCTTTGCTGATCTCTGCAGATTGGAAGCAGCTGCCTCCAGAACTAAAAATCCGCGTGAAGAAGACTCGAAAACAAAGTGAGTAATTTTATTACCTGTGCTTGGAGGAAATGTAATTTTCCCAAACTCCTTCTTGAAGGTCTCAAGTGATGGCGCTCCCACAACTTCCAAAGGCAACTTCTGTTCCATTGGTTGATTGTTCTCATTGTCAGGAAATTCCTCCTTATTTCCAGGTTGAATCTCTCCTGGTTCAGTTTCCATCCATTATTCCTTGTCTGGCCTTCGGGTGCCTTGGAGAATAGCTTGACCCCTTCCCTCCTCTCTGGGGCAGCCCCTCAAATATTGGAAGATGCTCTCCTGTCTCCCCTGGTCCTTCTCTTCCCTAGACTAGCCAGGCCCAGTTCCTGCAGCTGTTCATTGTATGTTTTAGTTTCCAGTCCCCTCGTCATCCTGGTTGCTCTTCTCTGCACTCTTTCCAGAGTCTCAACCTCTTTTTTATAGTGTGGTGACCGAAACTGGAGGCAGTACTCTAGGTGTAGTCTTACTAAGGCTTTACAGAGTGGTATTAGTACCTCACTTGATCTTAGTTGTATCTCTCTGTTAATGCAACTTGGGATTGCATTGGCTTTTTTGGCTGCTGCTGCACACGGCTGGCTCCTATTTAGCTGGTTGTCCCCTAAGACTCCAAGATCCCTCTCCCAGTTAATGCTATTAAGCCTTGTTTCACCCAATCCATAGGTGTACTTTGGGTTTTCTTGCCTAAGTGTAGGACTTTGCTTTTCTCTACATTTCCTGTAGGCAGGAAAGGTGCCCCTACTTCTTTCTGGAAGGGAAATCTTGACTTAACACGAGCAAAGTTTTGTTGGTTTGAATTAACTCCTTGATTGTAGCCTGGCCAAAAACAGACCCGGGAAAGTGGTTGGCCAAGATAATCAGCTTTTCTGGTTTCTTTCCGGTGCAGGGCAGGTGATTCCAGTTCCCAAGCAGAAACCCAAAGTGCCCACAGACAAGGAGGAAGCCATTAAGAAGTTGGAGGTAAGGCAGACATCCTGGCAGGGCTTCCAAGAAGAAACCGGGCTGGGATGGAATAGAGTTCCCCCTCCCTTTATTTCCAAAAGAAGAACCTTTATGAGAAGGGGGTTGGACTAGATGACCTACAAGACCTCTTCCAACTCTGTTAATCTGTAAAGATTCAACTTATATATATATCAAGTTGAATCTTTACAGATTAACAGAGTTGGAAGGGGCCTTGTAGGTCATCTAGTCCAACCCCCTTCTCATACAGGTTCTTCTCATACAGGTGGTCCTCAACATGCCACAGTTCCTTTAGCAACCTTCAAAATTACAGTGGAACTGAAAAAAAGTGACTTATGGCTGTTTTTCACAGTTATAACAGTTACGTTGCAGGATCCCCATCGCGTTGCGATCAAACCGACTCGTATTTATGACGGGATCCCCTTTTGTGAAGCAAAGTCAAAGGGGAAGCCAGATTCACTTAACAACCAACTTAAGACCCGCAGTGCTTCACTTAGCAACTGTTGGCAAGAAAGGTCATAAAACGGAGGCAACATTCCCTTAACAACTGTCTCACTTAGTGTTCTGCTCCAAACCCTTTTCCAATAAAACACGAACCAAAGGGAACAGAAACCTTTTAATGATTCTTACGAATCCCCAGTTAAAAGACTGCTGCAAACTAATTAACTTTGATGCGCACAAGCCTCACCAAAACTGTGCGAGGCTGCCAAGAATCACAGATAAGGTTACCTAGAAATATTTCACAACACAAGAGTTTTCAAATACCACCTAAGATACTGCAATGTTCATGAGACTTAGTTTCAAAACATCTTTGCTTCCTGCAAAGAATGTCCGATTCACAGCTGGTTTTTATCTTCTTGAAGGAGGGGCCATTACCTTGCAGCCTTACTCCCAAGTCACCCGTGTTGTTGCAGCTGCTCTTTCCTGCAAGCAATCCTACATGCACGCGCACTTGGCACAGGCTCCTCGGGAACCTCTTCATCGCTGCTGCCAGCCCCCACAATCTCTGAAGGCAGCAGTCCACTCCCTGATGGTCCTGGCCCCTCATCTGAGTCCTCGCTCTCCTCAGCCATCTGCACCTGCTGCCAGCTAACCACAACACTTAGTGACAGAAAATTTGGGCTCAATCATGGTTATCAAATAAAGGACTACTTGTATTTCCAAATTATTTTCGTACATTTCTCTGGACCAAAAATCCTCTCCGTTTCCAGGGGTTGGACAATATCAAAGACGGAGCAACAACGTTTGCCTACATACAAACTTTGGTTTGTTTTAAGTTGTGTTTTGTGGCTTTGCATGCATGTTCATCCTCGCCTTACAACCGGAATTGGAAGCAGAGTTTCTGTGGCTAAGCAAGAGGTTGTTAAAGAGAGCTGTGCCTGGTTTTACAACCTTTTTGCTTCGGTTGTTTAAGCGAATCACTGGTCATTAAGTGAATGTGGCTTCCCCCCTTTGGCTTTGCTTGTAGAGAGCTGAGTGGGGAGGTCGCCAATGGCGATCACACCACCTCGGGATTCTGCAAATGTCATAATAATCCAGGAGTCCCCAAACTTGGTCACTTTAAGACTTGTGGACTTCAACTCCCAGAATTCTCCAGCCAGCAAAGCTTTTAATAGATGATGAGCATAGCTGGCTGGAGAATTCTGGGAGTTGAAGTCCACAAGTCTTAAAGTGACTAAGTTTGGAGACCTCTAATAATCTGTGCCGATTGCCAACTTCCCAAAATTTTGATCAGGTTGTTTTAATTGTTTCCCAGACGCTGGAAAAGAAAGAGGAAGAGGTGACATCAGAAGAGGAAGAGGAGAAGGAAGAGGGTGAAGAAGGCAAGGAGGAAGAGGAGGAAGAATACGATGAAGAAGAGTTTGAAGAGGTAAGATAGAAGAAACCGTAACAGAGGCAAAGGCCCAAAATGGCTGCTCCTGAATTTTGGTGGGAGATTGTTTCCCAAATCCTCTGCCATTTCAAGATGGATAGACTTCAACTCCCAGAATTCCCCAGCCAGCTAAAGTCATGCCTCTTAAAATGGCCCAGGTTGAGAAATGCTGAATTGAAGGAATAGAATAGAATAATAGAGTTGGAAGAGACCTTGTAGGTCATCTAATCCAACCCCCCACCCAAGCACCATTTCTGACAGAGGGCAGTCCAGTCTCTTCTTGGAAGCCTCTAGGGATAAAGCTCCCGCCACTTCTTTTTTTAAAAAATATTTTTTTTATTTTTATAACAACAAAAACAAATAAATAAAACCTTTCTGTTTATCAGTACACATTTCTTTGTGCACATAATAACATTATCATACATGTTTTACTTATATATGTTTATATATGTTTGGCCACCTACAGCTCCCTCCTCCTGTCTCCTCTCCTCCCTTTGCTTCTTCTCCATTTCCGTGGCCATTTCTGCTCGTATTTTGAGTTTCTCTTCTCTTGCTCTCTCGTCTTCTGTTCCTCCAGAATAACAACAGAATAACAGAGTTGGAAGGGACCTGGGAGGTCATCTAGTCCAACCCCTGGCCCAAGATGGAGACCCTACACCAATGGCTCCCAAAGTGGGCGGTACCGCCCCCTGGGGGGCAGTGGGATTGCCTTAGGGGGCGCTAAGAGGCGGCAGGGGACCGAAACATGGCCAAGACTATCAGGAAGCTCTCACATTTTGCTGAGGCTTTAAACAGAATCCATTGGATCAGATCTCCACCCTAAAATTTTACTTTTCCCCAGTGAATTATAGTGCCAATTCTGAAGAAGGCAAAACCAAAATGTACTGGTAAATTACAAGAACACACACACACACACACTCCCTTCCAACCCTGCTGGAGGAGGTCATTGGACGAGAATCGGCAAAGCATCTCGGATTGGATTCTAGTAGTGAATAGAATCTAATCAGAGATGCTTTGCTGATTCTTGTTGATTTGTTTTATTTGTATTTCTTTATTTTATGTTGCTGAATTGCATTGACATGTGTGTCCCTTCTTGTGCACAACCCAGAAGCTGTTGTGATTCTTTGCATTAATTACCGACCTCTGGCTTTGCTCTACTTTTCAAACGTGCCGCCACTGCCGCGTTCTGGGTGCCGGCCCCGCAGGTCCACCCCATTGAGCCTCTTGCACCGGAGGGACCTGCCCAAGCAAGTCCGAGTGGAGCAGTGCACCAAGTCATTGGGGTGAGCCTGAGAGAGGGAAAGAGAGACAGAGAAAAGAAAGAGAGAGAGAAAGAGAGAAGGAAGAAGAGAAAGAGAAAAGGGAAGGAAAGAAAAAGGGACAAAGAAAGAGGGGGGGATGGAGGGGGAGAGAGAGAGGGAGACCTGATGCATCAGGCTGAAATGAGGCCTAGTTTAGACTGAGGCCCTTTTCCACATTGAAACATCTTTGGCTTCTATTAAAAGTTTTGTGGACGAAACATAGTCAAAACTATCAGGAAGCTCCCACATTTTGCTGAGGCTTTAAACAGAATCCATTGGATCAGATCTCCACCCTAAAATTTTACTTTTCCCCAGTGAATTACAGTGCCAATTCTGAAGAAGGCAAAACCAAAATGTACTGGTAAATTACAAGGAGAACACACACACACATACACACACACACACACACACACGCACACACCCAGAGTCCCTTCTAACCCTGCTGGAGCGGGTGATTGGACTAGAATAGCTATCCCATTATCTTTCTCCTCCCTCCCTCCTTCTTTCTTTCTTTTTCTTTCTGTCCCTTCCCTCCATCCCCCCCTCTTTCTTTGTCCCTTTTTCTTTCTTTCCCTTTTCTCTTTCTCTTCTTCCTTCTCTCTTTCTCTCTTTCTTTTCTCTGTCTCTCTTTCCCTCTCTCAGGCTCACCCCATTGACTTGGTGCACTGCTCCACTCGGACTTGCTTGGGCAGGTCCCTCCGGTGCAAGAGGCTCAATGGGGTGGACCTGCGGGGCCGGCACCCAGAACGCGGCAGTGGCGGCACGTTTGAAAAGTAGAGCAAAGCCAGAGGTCGGTAATTTTTGCTGCAAAGAATCACAAAAGCTTCTGGGTTGTGCACAAGAAGGGACACACATGTCAGTGCAATTCAGCAACATAAAATAAAGAAATACAAATAAAACAAATCAACAAGAATCGGCAAAGCATCTCTGAATAGATTTCTATTCACTACTAGAATCTAATCAGAGATGCTTTGCCGATTCGAGTCCAATGACCTGCTCCAGCAGGGTTGGAAGGGAGTGTGTGTGTGTGTGAGTGTGTGTGTGTGTGCATGGCTGTCAAAACTCCAAAAACAGGTCAAGTAGCTCTGGGGAGGCCAGTCACAAATTAGAACACTTGCTAAGCAACTGGCCATTAAGTGAGGACCACTTGTATTTGGTTTGTCAGTCACCAAACCACGTTCACCCAGTCATATGCCAACCAAACCACACCTACCTGGTCACGTGACCAGCAATCCACGCCTACCGTCACGTGACCAGCAAGACACACCCTCAAATTAAGCCACACCCATAGAAATTTGAATCTCACCCTGGGTGGGAGGCATCGAGGATGAGTTTGTAGCACCAAGGGGGCAGTGGACTGAAAAAGTTTGGGAACCACTGATCTCCACCATTTCTGACAGGTCCAGTCTCTTCTTGAAAGCTTCCAGTGAGGAAGCTCCAACTACTTTTACTTTACGTTACGTTACGTTACTTTAGTTTACTTTACTTTACTTCTTCACTTCACTTCACTATTTTATTATTTAATTTTATTATTTATTTTATTTCATTAAATGGTTCATTAATGGTTAAGTGGATAAACCTTTGTCTGAAGTGGTGTAGTAGGGTTTCCTGCCTAGGCAGGGGGTTAGACTAGAAGACCTCCAAGGTCCCTTCCAACTCTGTTATTCTATTCTATTCCTTATTTGATTTCGTTTATTTTATTTATTATTTTATTATTATTAATTTATTTTACTATTTTTCACTATTATTATATTTTTATTTTAATTTTTACTTTACTTTTTTTTTATTTTTTAAACCTTAAAATGCTGCCTGTCTCGCCGAGTCGACAATTTGCTGGTTTGGAGTCAGATTCTGCATCACTTCCGACAAAAGTGGATTTAAAAGTCTATAATCTCCAGTCCACCTGAATGTGTTTTTTAGCCGGCTCTGAAAGGCTCGGACTTCAGCTGTTTTCCTTTTTGTTGTTATTGCTTTTTGCTACTGCAGGAGACAGACTACATCATGTCCTATTTCGACAACGGGGAAGACTTTGGGGGCGACAGCGATGATAATATGGACGAAGCCATCTACTGAGGCTCTTAGCAGGCGGGCTGGATGACACGGCCTATTTTTCTAGGCCTGCATTGGCGAAGTTTCTGGCGATCTCATCCTTCTGGATGGCTCTGGAAAGGGGTGTCCAAATGTCCCACTCCAGCCTCTAGATCAGGGGTCTGCAACCTTGGCAACTTTTAAGACTGGTGGACTTCAACTCCCAGAATTCACCTCTTCAAGTCACCAAGCTGAAACTCACAGAAAGAGAATTCCCAATTTTGTGGACAGAGTTTGGAGTGATTCTTCTGGTTTTAATTGCTGGTGGGAACAAAAAAAAAAAAAATCATATAGTTGTGCCGTAAACTTAATATATTTTTCTGCATCCTGAAGTTCATCCCCTGCCAAACTGAGGCTTTTTTGGGGGGTGAAGGGAGGCATATCTCTTCTTTTAAACGTGTGTGCAAAATTTTGGATTGCAAATTAAATTGCTGTTTCGATGTTCCTCCAGCTTCCCCTTGGGCTTAAGGCCTTGGGAATTAAGGGGAGGCAGGGCTGATGCCCGTGTCAATCTCCTTTGACTTAAAAAGAAAATAAAGAAGTTGGATATTTTTGCAAAGGAGTCTCTGGGAGCCACACTTGATCGGGAAATAAAAGGATAAGCGGAGTTTGCCATCTCTTGTAGCTCAAAATTGCTCACCTGCTCAGGTGGAGGTACCAAGTAGAAATGCGGGCGTGTGCAGGACCCTGGATGGGGGACATGCCACCCCAGTTGCTCCAGTCCAAGGTCTCCCTGGCCCTTTGCTTCCTGAAGGGGAAATAGAAGAAGAATAGAATAGAGCTGAAAGGGACTTTAGAGGTCTTTTAGTCCGGCCCCTGCTTAAGCTGCTTCCCACATGATGAGTAGGAGTTTCTGGGCAGGTATGAAATTTGGCTGGGCCAAAAGCTTGCAACGTTTTGGGCCTAATATAGGTAGTCCTTGGCTTACGACCACAATTGGGACCAGAGAAGACTTTGAAGCAGTGTGGTCATTCAGCGAGGCACCACGTGGCCATGGCTGATCCTTTTTTTTTGCCATGGCTGTTCCCCAAATCACCCGTGCTCATGAACAAGATACAGGTAGACTTTCGACTGTTTTATTCAGTGACCATTTGAAGTTTATGACAGCACTGAAAAAAAGTGAATTGTAAGCATTTATTTTACACATGACCGTTGCAGCATCCCCAATGACCACGCGTGATCAAAATTCAGATGCTTGGCAACTGGTTCTTATTTATGACAGTTGTAGTGTCCCTCATTAACAGATTAACAGAGTTGGAAGGGACCTTATAGGTCATCTAGTCCAACCCCCTGCCCAAGCAGGAGACCCTACGCCATTTCCGACTGATGGCAGTCCAGTCTCTTCTTGAAAGCCTCCAGTGATGAAGCTCCCACAACTTCTGAAGGCAATTTCTATTCCATGGGTTGATTGTTCCCCCTGTCAGGAAATTCCTCCTTATTTCCAGGTTGAATCTCTCCTTGTTCAGTTTCCACCCATTGTTTCTTGTCTGACCTTCAGGTGCCTTGGGAAATAGCTTGACCCCCCCTCCTCCTCTCTGGGGCAGCCCCTCAAATACTGGAAGGCTGCTCTCCTGTCTTCCCTGGTCCTTCTCTTCCCTAGACTAGCCAGGCCCAGTTCATGATATGTTTGAGCCTCCAGTCCCCTCATCATCCTGGTTGCTCTTCTCTGCACTCTTTCTGGAGTCTCAACAACTTTTTTTAATGACCAAAATTGGATGCAGTATTCCAGGTATGGTTTTGCCACCTTCTGGCCAGCAGAGTCCATGGGGAGCCAGATTCACTTAACGACTGTGTTACTAAACTTCAGAACTGCAAGCAATTCCCTTAACCAACTCTGGCAAAAAGTTCGTAAAATGGGGGGGGGAGGGGGACGAAACTCACTTAACAACTGCCTTGCTTAGCGATGGACATTTGGGGCTCAATCGTGGCTGTACCGTAAGTCAAGAGAACCGCCTGTTATCACAGGGCTGTGACTTTCAACTTCCCGACGGCTTCCCCATTGCAAATGGTGAGGACACTGGAAACATCATTCGTGTAAGCCAGTTGCCAAGTGTCCAAATTGCACTCGTGTGAATGTGGGAACGCCACCACTATGCTAAGGGCGGGGGTCAACTCTTAAGTTACTTTTTTAGCACCGCCATAACTCTGAACTGTTGTGAAATGAATGGCCATAAACTGAGGCCTCTTTCTCTGCAGCTGGTTCTCTGCCCAGTAAACGGATTTCTTTTTGATTTGAGAAAGCTGAAGTGGAGAAGAGGTAGGTTTTGAAATCTGACCTGACCTTGATCTCGACTTTCCAACGCCAGCCTTGTAAGGAAGGCCTGTGAGTAGCCTACTCGTTCCTACGGGGTCAGTTGGGGCTGAGGGTGGGGGCTGAATCATTCGTGGCTACTGTTATCCCAACAAAAGCAACCATCTCGCCCAAAAAGGGGAACTTAGGAAAGGTGAATGTTGGTGGTGCTACCTGCGCACACATCCAAAAAAACCACAGTTTCCAGAGAAACTTGGCTGTTATTTTTAAAAGTGCTCCGTCAGCAGTTTTACAATTGAGACCACAGATTTAAAAAGAACATGAATTTAAAAGGAAATCCTTCCAAAAAGATTGACGGGAATGACTGGGCACTTAACCTGGCCTAGTATCATTGGAATGGTTTTAATTTTTGTAACTTTTTACCCTGTTTTATCATTTTGTTGTAGTTTTTTATTTTTCAGCCTTTATTTAATTCATTTTAATCTAATTTTTAAATTTTATATTTGTAATTGCATTGTTTTTAGCTGGGCTGTACCAACTTGGGAGAGGGGGCGGTATATAAACTTAATTAATTAAATAAATAAATAAATAAATAATAAATCAACTCTTTTGAGTTTTAACACAATAAAAGGAACCAATTACAGATGCTCTTCCGTATCCCCATTTGTTCAGCAGCCATTCAAAGCTCTTGACGGCACTGAAGACAAAAGAGACTTAACAATCATCTTTGCGCTTACAACCGTTGTCGTAGCGTTCCCACGGCCATGTGATGGAAATTGGGGAGCTCGGCAAGCGGCAAGTATTTACAGGGGCTGAAGAATCCTGGGGTCACGAGACACAGTACAGATAATTCTCAGCTTATGTATCAAAGGCCTGGAGACCAAAACATAGGAAGAATGGCTGCGAGAATTGGGTTTGACAAGTCTAAAGAAAAGGAGAATTAGGGGTGACAGGATAGCAGCAGTCCAGGATTTGAGGGGGTTGCCACAAAGAAGAGGAAGGGGTCAAACAAGAAATAATGGATGGAAATTAATCAAGGAGAGAAGCAACTTGGAATTAAGGAGAAACCTAACAGTGAGGACAATTATCCAGTGGAACTACTTGCCACCAGAAGTTGTGGGTCACTGAAGGTTTTTAAGGCCCTCCAAGATACCTTCCACCTCCATTTATACATTCACATATATATATGTATGTGTGTCTGTCTGTATGTATGTATATATATATATATGACTGACTGTGTCATATACCTCCCTCCCTCCCTCCCAACTACCTACCTACCTCTCTATATCTATCTATCTATCTATCTATCTATCTATCTATCTATCTATCTATCTATCTATCATATACTAGCTCGATACCCGTGCTTCACTACGAAACTATGTGATCGGGCTTAGTTTTTGGGAGGGAAAATAAGAGGGGGGGAAATTGTGCCTCTGCCTACCAGCATCCATTGGTATTCATCTGGCTAGTGTCCTGCTAGTGTGTGAGAGAGTTGAGGGCTGTTTGGAAACTGAAGCAGTATTTGCTGTGTGAGCAAGAAGGAGACAGCAAGGAGCCTGGGCGTGGCTTAGCTCAATTGTTCTGTACAGCAAGGAGCCTGGGCGTGGCTTAGCTCAATTGTTCTGTACTAAAGCTGTTTGGTGCTCTGAAACTGAAACTCTTCTCCTCTGCTTGTGTTTTGCATTTGGAAGAGATTTCTTTCCAGATGGGGAGGGGGAGTAGAATTCCTTAGCATCGCAGCGTAATAATAATAATAATAATAATAATAATAATAATAATAATAATAATAATAATAATAATAATAATAATATAATAACAATAATAACAACAATAACAATAACAACAACAACAACAATAACAATAATAATAATAATAATAATAATAATAATAATAATAATAATAATAATAATAATAATAATAATATAGGAAATACTCTAAATGCTCTGATGGTCATTTGGAAAAATCCTTTCTTAGTGAGCCCCTAGAAGCCAAGAGGAACCTATGGGCCAAATTTCAAGTTTGTAGGCTTTATGGTGCTGGAGGTTTTGTGATGATATGTGAGGGGTATCTCGCTTTTATATAGATAGATATATTATATACCGCCTAGAGTCCCTCTTTTGAGGGAAATGAAATGGGACATCAATCAATTACATAAAATACATAAATATGTACAGGTAGTCCTCAACTTACAACCAACATTGAGCACAACATTGCTAAGCGGGGCAGTTGTTAAATTACTTCTGTCCCATTTTAGAACATTTCTTGCCTCGGTTGGTAAGTAAATCTCTGCAGTTGATAAGTTTAATTAAGCTGGTTGTAAAGTGAATTTGGCTTCCCCACAGACTTCGCTTGTCAAAAGGTCACAAAAGAGGATCACATAATCCCGGGACGCTGCAGCCGTCATAAACATGAGTCAAACCAATTTTGATCACGCCACCTGGGGAATGCCGCAAACGGTCCTAAGTGCGAAAAAGGATCACGAGCCCCTTTTTTTCAGTGCCGTCGTAACTTCACACACAGGGTCACTAAAATGAACAATTGTAAATCCAGCATTACCTGTACGTAATATACTTACGGTCGTAACCCGAGGACTGCCCTTCGAAGGAAAGCCATCCATTATCTGATCGGATGTGCTTGAAAAAAGACACACCTGAAGTCTGAGTATTATAGGACTTGGGAAAAATGGTATGGTTGGATTGAACTAAGATAGATGGATGATGAAAGAATTAATGATAAGCAACATAAAGATTAAATGTTTGCATTCGCAAAATTGTATATATTTGTAAATAATGCACAAAATAGAAGTATAGAGATGAATGCCACAAACTGTCAATGTCAAAATATCTACATTTTTTTGTCTGTTTTTAAAAGATATAAAAGATTAATAAAGTTTATTAAAAAAAGAAACAAAAAAACTACACCTGGAATAATCTTCCTGAGTATATTACTCTCTGATTACTACTAGTTTTTATCATTATTATTATCTCAAGTTCTAACTATTTATGGCTGGGGGTTTTAAGCGCTGGCCGGACTTTCGCCAGGCCTCTCTCTCTCTTTCTTCTCCTGGCTTCCTCTTTCCCAAGTCTTGCTGATGTCGTGTTTTTCGGTCGCAATTGGGTAAGAAGGCCTCGTGTCCAGGTCTTATATTGCTGTTATCATCCCAGGCTTTCTGGTATGCATTAAATGAGGCAGAAGAGGAGGAAGAGGAGATCTGAAGAACATGGAGATGGTGACTCACCGACAGCTTCCATACCAGTAATCAAGAGTTTCTTGGAACATAAATTGCTGACTCCCAGTTTTTAATCAGTTAAAGTTTTGTTGATATGTTACTTGATCTCCTGTGCATCGTGCTAAGCCTTTAATTTTTTTTAAAAAAAGCACAGTGGTGTACACAGTCACAGAGAATCATACGGCTGGAAGGGACCTCAGAGGTTTTCTAGTCCAACCCCCTATTAAAAGCAGGAACCTTATACCACCCCAGTCAAATTGTCTAGTTTAATGATAAGAAGGACTTAGGGGTGACATGATAGCATCTTCCAATATTTGAGGGGCAGCCACAAAGAAGAGGGGGTCCACCCGTTCAGAAATTTCCTGACAGTGAAGACAATTAACTACTTGCCACCAGAAGTTGTGGATATTCTATCACAGGAGGCTTTTAAGAAGTTACTAGACATCTGTCAGAAATGATAAAGGGCAATGATGGCTAACCTGTACCCATAATGCAATGCACCCTTTCCCCCACCCTGCGTTTCACCCGCCCCCCTGCGCATGGCACACATTTCCCTCATGCGCCCTGCCCCCCCATGCATCTGCGGCAGATACCCGAAAATCAGCTGACTGGCGGGAGGCATGCAGGCATGGGCAGTGGAACTGAACTGGGGTGACAGCTCACATGCCATAGGTTCACCATCACAGGTATAGGGTCTCCTGCTTGAGCAGAGGTTAGAACGATACAACAAAGTTGGAAAGGGCTTTTGAGGCTTTCTAGTCCAACCCCCTGCTCGGGCTGGAAATCCTATACCAGTGGTGGCTAACCTTTTTGGGCTCCTGTGCCAAAAATTGTGCGAGCACTTGTGTGTGTGTACTTGCATGCTTGTGTGCCAGCACCCAGAAGGCAATGTGCCCCCCTGCCCCCTCCGCATGCACACACAATCCTCCCCTGGCCGCCCCCTTATCTGCACTGCGCCTCACAGCTGATTTTTGGCTCATTTGGGGCCTTTTTTGGCCTCCCAGAGGCTTGAAAAAAGCCTCTGCAGGCTTTGCAGGACGAATAATAGGCCCATTTCATCACTTCCGCTATTACAGGAAGTGACAAAATGGATCTATTATTCGTCCTGCAAAGCTTGCAGAGGCTTTTTTCAACCCTCTGGGAGGCCAAAAAGGGCCTCAAACTGGCTGAAAATCAGCTGTGAAGCACGCACATGCGCAGTGAGGTAAGTTTGCCTGCGGCTCGCGTGCCGGCACAAATGTCTCTGCGTGCCACCTGTGGCACACGTGCCATAGGTTCACCATCACGGCCCTATACCAATTCAGACAAATCGTTGTCCAATCTTTTCTTAAAAACCTCCAGTGAAAACCTTTCTGGAGGTAAGTTTTTCCACTGATTAATTGTTCTCACTGATGGAAAATATTCCTAAGTCACTTTTTCATTGCCGTTGTGACTTTGAATGGTCACCTAAGGAATGGTTGTAATTTGAGGACGTGTGTTTCCTTCTACTTTTGGAGCTGGCGATGGTGAAAACCATTTAATGAGAGACCTAAAATGGCTTTTGCACTTTTCATAAAGCAATATAGTGTGGGAAAAACACAGATGGCCGCCTCGTGGCAAGATAAATGTAAGGATAAATAGCCCCTGTGCAAAATGTGAGATGGGGTAGCCATTACTCGTCATCCAATTGTGGGAAGTTAGCATCCACCCCTCTCCTAGAAAAATTGAAATAGCCCAGGAAATATTAAAAGGCAGAATATTTCTTCTA
Organism: Bungarus multicinctus; assembly: GCA_023653725.1. Taxonomy (NCBI): domain Eukaryota; kingdom Metazoa; phylum Chordata; class Lepidosauria; order Squamata; family Elapidae; genus Bungarus; species Bungarus multicinctus. The sequence goes on from CM042847.1 coordinate 1,878,821, forward strand.
AAAAGAGTAGAAACTCAAGAAGCAGAAACTCACTCAAGAAGCAGAAACTCACCCCCACCTTTGTCAATGGGTGGGCCATTAAGGCCTGGGCCAGAATACTTTACATAAGAAGGAACTCCAAGGTGATGGGATTAAGGATGGCCCTCAGGAAATGATAGGATTACCCATCTCACCACATGGTCTGGGAAGATTGCATTAGCCAGCATTCAGGTAAAACCATGTGGTCCAGACCAAGCCTATAGAGTTAAGACCCCCGCCCCTGGGAGTCTGACAACCAATTAGAATACAAGCTCCAATTCAAATCCAAACAGAGAGTATAAAACCCAGGTACTCTCAGCACCTCAACACTTTTTTCCTACTTCCTTTTTTCTTTTTCCCCTTTTCCCTTTTTCCCTTCTCATCTTGAAGCATGTGATCATTCTTCTCTGGAGCTCTAGGCCATGTGGCCCTGTAACCATTAAACCTTCCAAGCAGCCTCCATGTTTCCAGTGTCTTTTTTCCCCACTTGGAACTGAACCCAGAAGGATATTTCTTTCAACAATTGGCACCCCAGATGGGACTCCAAGCTAACCTAACCAATGGACCAGGCCCAGGTAAGATTCCCTTGCTAGCAAACAGACCCATTGAGTCTGTGGGTGAGTTTTTCCTGGACCTTGGCCATTTGGAAAAATGGTTTTAAAGGGGTTTTGAGTGTTGAGCTCAAAGGCTGCTTGGAAAGAAGGTGAGTACCTCTAAATTTTAATTTTAAAGCATGGAAAAGTATGGGAAATATGTGTATGTTTGCATGTGTGTGAGAGTGTCCTTCTCCCAAACACAATTGGATCTTGCTTCCTCTGTGCATTTCCTAACCGCAGAAAGACCAAGAGTCTGGAGAGCATGGGGGTTTTGCCAGAGCACAGGACCTTTTGTTAGGGAAAAAGGAAGAGCATGTTTATGAGTGGCTTCATCCTTGGACAGCAGCTGGATTTCATTTCTTTGTTTGGCCTCTAGCCGCCCTCTTACCTGTTGTTAGCTCTACAGAGCCATGACCATCAGGACAAGAAAAGCAAGGGGGGGCCATCAGAGTGTGGGACCTTCTGTATATAAGAGGAAAAGCCAAGCGGGTTATGATTGAAGGGAGGGAAGGAAAATTTGTCATTTTTTTTTTGTCCAGTGTATCCCAAAAGCAAACCCCAGGGTTTTAGGTAAACTTAGGTAGTTTTAGTATAATTTGGACACTAAATTAGGAGCGCCAGTACTTGCCTGCATAAGAGCAGCAAGTTTTCCTCGGATCTGAGCTCTTCCAGATCTGTAAACGTGGGCTAGGAAGAAAAGAATAGAATAGAGAAAAGTGGAGTACTCGTACTTGTCTGAGGGGGGCAGAGAGTCTCACGGGCTGTTTTTTTGGGGGAAAGGAAAGTAGGCTGCATTGACAGCAACACCCCCAGTCCGAAAACCGTGGTGAAGTGAGAGAGAGAGAGAGAGAGAGAAAAGTCTCGGGAATTTTTTTACTAAAAAGGGGAGCGCGCATACTTTGGGAAACACCTAGGTTTTTTTTATATTTTTGTTCTGAGGTTAAAGAAAAGTGTTTGATTCCGTTGCGCCAGGAGCAACGACCAGTCTCTTATATTTTTGTTCTGAGGTTTAAGAAAAGTGTTTGATTCTGTTGCGCCAGGAGCAACGACCAGTCTTTTTTATATTTTTGTTCTGAGGTTAAAGAAAAGTGTTTGATTCCGTTGCGCCAGGAGCAACGACCAGTCTCTTATATTTTTGTTCTGAGGTTTAAGAAAAGTGTTTGATTCTGTTGCGTCAGGAGCAACGACCAAAGTCTCCCCCAGACACCCTTCTTTTTTTCTTCTTCTTGCTCGGATATTGCTTGTGTCTGAAACTGGTTCGCCTAGCTGACTGACCCGACTAAGCCAAAGTGTGAAACCCCACATGTAAGGGGAACATGGGAAGCGGTAGTTCGAGGGTCCTGGATGGAACCCCCCAGGGAGAGCTATTGGAGGCTTGGGATGAGCAGCAGATGCTGACCCTAGCCGGCATGAGCAAGAAAAAGGTAAAATGTATAGGTAGGGATTTGGCTTTGCTGAGGGATACAGGAAGACCAATGTGGTAAATAAAGGTACTTAAAAGGGCAATGTATAAACAGGATCACATGGAATTTTCTTAATTCTTTCTATCTTTCTTTCTTTGTCTTCTATGCAACCACGTGGTTTGTTCCTTAAGATTTATGCCTTCCCCAATTTAACTAAGATATTTATTGTGGGAATGATCAGTGTGTGTGTACACCTCAGACTTTTGTTTTCCTTTCTGTGTCCTTGTTTCTGTGTGTGTGTGCGCGCGCATGTGTGTGTGTCTAAGTCTTTGTGTGTCCTCGAGGTAACTGTTGCAACTGTTAAAAGTGTCTGACCTCTTCAGATATTAATTTTAAATTGTTAAGATTTAAAACCACTGAGAGAAATTTTCTTCTCCCGGTCTGGTCTGGCCAACCAAACTGGATGAGGAACAGAGAAAATTTTCTTTCCTCTCTGTGTTTTTAAGAAAAACCCAAGGTTATTACTGAATGTTCTAAGTTCATTTAGAAGAAAAGTTTCATACTGTGTGTTTAAATGATTTTACCTGTTCATCCTTTTTCCTGAAGCTTGTGAATCCAGTTTTTTTTCCTTTCTCATCTGCTGTGTCTCCATTTTGTTGAAACTGATTTATCTTTTTAGTAACTGCAATACTAATGTGTTATTCTTCATCCTCAAACCATGCCTGCAAGCTATCTACCCCCCCCGCCACAGACACCAAAATCTCTAATCCTTTTACAATGCCTTTCCTGGTAGAATTACTAGCGAAGGGGGGAAGGGACCCTTGTTCTGTGTGTTCCAGGCCTGCCACATGTGGAAGCAGATGCTGCCCTCTAAAGCCATTCCATCCATTGGAACCAGAAATTGGGTTTGGATCCAGCCTCCACTGAAAGTCATTACAGCAAACCAGAGTGGGCAGACCTTCCCAAGCCTGACTGACCACCCATACCACCAGGCCAAGCCTATGCCACCCAGAGACGTGAAGGAAAGGACCCTGAGATGGACCAGTAAAAGACTAAAAGACTCTTTTCAATCCCCAGAAGACAGAAAGATTATGGGGGAGGATGGAAATTTATTGTAACTGAAAATTCATTGTAATGTGAAATCTATTGTAATTCTTTCTTTCTTTCTTGTATTATTTATATTGTAACCAGTTTAATGTACTCATGTAAGGATTGTATTTGAGAGTGGCTGGCCCAGCAAGTTCTGAACACCTTGTACTTCTGTCTGGTGGGAGGGAAAATTGTCCCACATGTTTGTATTATCTGTATTGTAAAACTAGCTGCATACACAGGCACATACAGAGACACACCATTTAGAATTAGATAGAGGCTAACCCCTTTCACCTACCTCCACACAAAGCTGCTCCTAGCTTCGTTTTAATGTGTTTTTTTTATTTGTTTTGTTTTTGTTTGCTGCTCTGAGGCACTAAGGCCCAAGCAGTCATATTGCCCTGCTAATTCCATGGGGGAGAAGGCATCTCCCTCAGGCAATTCCTGAAGAGATAGCAGAAAAGAGATCTCCAAACCCCAAGTCCTGACTGTGACTCACAAATGATACTGCCCAGTTGCCCAGTAAAGCAGGATATGTTGCACTGGTGGTCTCATGAGTAGAAGTCCCAAGGCTCATTGTGTGTAACTTTAAAAATACAAAATAGCCTTGTTGCACACTGGCTAACCTCAATTTGGCCTCACAAACCCTGGAAGCTAAGAGCTAGGCAGGTAGTAACCATAACCTTGGATATGAGCAGCCTGTAATTTAAAGGTTGTGAACACTGTATAGAGGCTTGTGCTTACAACCTGACTGTAAGCTCACAAAAAGTATATCAAACATCTGAAAATTATTTGGCATGAATAATTGGATACAGCTAAAAAAAAAAAAAACCAGAAGTTTTCCCAGAGCTTTATGGTTGAAAGCTTTTGGGAGCCACTGAAGGAATCCTTTTCTGTTGCCTCTTTTTCAATGCCTTTCCTTTGCATCAGAGAAAAAAAAATTTTTTTTAAAAGCACCCATCAAGTTTCCCTGATCTGATCACCTTTTAATTTTTTGTCAGAACTCTCACGTGTTTTCAAAAAAAAAAAAAAAAAATGAGGGATTGTGGGAAGTTAGCATCCACCCCTCTCCTAGAAAAATTGAAATAGCCCAGGAAATATTAAAAGGCAGAATATTTCTTCTAAAAAGAGTAGAAACTCAAGAAGCAGAAACTCACTCAAGAAGCAGAAACTCACCCCCACCTTTGTCAATGGGTGGGCCATTAAGGCCTGGGCCAGAATACTTTACATAAGAAGGAACTCCAAGGTGATGGGATTAAGGATGGCCCTCAGGAAATGATAGGATTACCCATCTCACCACATGGTCTGGGAAGATTGCATTAGCCAGCATTCAGGTAAAACCATGTGGTCCAGACCAAGCCTATAGAGTTAAGACCCCCGCCCCTGGGAGTCTGACAACCAATTAGAATACAAGCTCCAATTCAAATCCAAACAGAGAGTATAAAACCCAGGTACTCTCAGCACCTCAACACTTTTTTCCTACTTCCTTTTTTCTTTTTCCCCTTTTCCCTTTTTCCCTTCTCATCTTGAAGCATGTGATCATTCTTCTCTGGAGCTCTAGGCCATGTGGCCCTGTAACCATTAAACCTTCCAAGCAGCCTCCATGTTTCCAGTGTCTTTTTTCCCCACTTGGAACTGAACCCAGAAGGATATTTCTTTCAACACAATGTTGTCCGTCATAAACCCACCTGTAAACCACAACATGCTTGGTTCACACAACATGCAAAAAGATACAATCTGGAAGTGTCTTGGCCAGGCTGCAAAACCTGAAGATGGCACTAGATGGCAGCATTTTCTTCAGGATTTTTCAGCTGGTAACAGTTTAATGCAGTTTTTCCAAACTTGGCCACCTAAAGACGTGTAGACTTCAACTCCCAGAATTCCCCAGTCAGCAGGCTCCCAATCAACATGTTGTTTTAAAGTCTTATTTTACCAAACTGTAAGGAAAGAGAATGAGTGGAAATCCTAGGCAAAGCACAAAATGTAACTGCTGAAGTCCACCTATCTTAAAACAGGTTGCCTATGGAATTCTAGGAGTTGAAGTCCGCATATTTTAAAACATGCTGGCTGGGGAATTCTGGGAATTGATGTTGGTGCATCTTAAATCCTGTTGGCTGGGGAATTCTGGGAGCGGATGTTCTAGCCTCTTGCTTGGGGAATTCTGGGAGTTGAGGTCCATTCCTCTTAAAGTTGCGAAAAAAATTGTATTGCATCTACATGGAGGGAAGTAAGCAGTGGGGTACCACAAGGTTCTGTCTTATGCCCAGTATTCAGTATCTTCATAAATGACTTAGATGAGGGAATAGAAGGGGAACTCATCCAATGTGCAGATGACACTAAGCTGACAGGAATAGCCAACACCCTTGAAGACAAATTCAGGATGCAAAAAGATCTTGGCAGACTTGAACAATGGGCCCTATCCAACAAAATGAATTTCAATGTGGAGAAAAGCTAAGTTTTACATTTAGGCAGGAAAAATCAAAGGTACAGAGTAGGCAAAACCTGGCTCAAAAACAGTAATTGTGAGAGGGACCAGAGGTGGGTATTCAGCAGGTTCTGATCAGTTCTGGAGAACCAGGAGTGGAAATTTTGAGTAGTTTGGAGAACCAGCAAATCCCAGCTCTGACTGGAGATTTTGCAGTATCCTTCCCCTGCCACACCCACCAAGCCACGCCCACAGAACCGGTAGTAAAAAAAAATGGATCCCACCACTGAGAGGGACCTTGGAGTCTTAGTGGACGATCACTTAAACATGAGCCAGCCATGTGCAGCAGCAGCCCAAAAAGCTAATGCAATCCTGGGCTGTTATAAACAGAGGCATAGAATCAAAATCACGTGAAGTATTAATATAAGGTGACCAGCCGTCCTCCTTTAGGGAGGACAATCCTCCTTTTGTAAGTTCTGTCCTCCCTCGAAAAGTGTCCTCCTTTTTGACAGTTGAAGACTAATCTGTAAATCTCCGTATTTGATCGATGCCGATCCGATCCGTTGTGTGTGATGTGACGTATTTGTATTTGACATGACGATTCATCAAGGCTCGGTACAGTGCAGCGAGAAGCGATTATGAGATGCATGCGCTCCGCACAGGAGAATTGTTTGGAGAGAGTGCGCCATGCGTAAGTGGCTTTGTTTTTTTTCTTCAATTTATTTCTGTCCTCCTTCTCATTGTAAAAAAGGTAAAGCCACACCTGGAAGACTGCAACCAGTTTTGGTCACCATACTAGAAAAAAGATGTTGAGACTTTGGAAAAAGCGCAAAGAAGAGCAACTAAGATGATCAAAGGCCTGGAGGACTAAAACATACGATGAACGGTTGCAGGATTTGGGTTTGGCCAGTCTAGGGAAAAGAAGAATTGGGGGGGGGGGGACATGATAACACTATTCCAACATTTGAGGGGCTGTCCCAAAGAAGTGGGGGGGGGAGTCAACTTAGTCTCCAAAGCACCAGAAGGCAGGACAAGAATCAAAGGAAAGTAATCAAGGAGAGAAACAACCTGGAATTAAGGAGAAACTTCTCAACAATGAGAACAATTAACCAGTGGAACTGGTTGCCACCAGAAATCATGGGCGCTCCATCACTGGAGGTTGTTAAGAAGAGACTGGACATCCATTTAACCAGGGATGTATAGGTTTTTCTGCTTGAGCAGAAGGGGGCTGGACTAGAAGTCCTCCAAGGTCCCTATCCAACTCTCTTTTGATTGACATTGATTGAAAGAGATTGGAAGGAAAAGCTGTGGATTAAATGGAGCAAAACTTCTGGCTGGCAGCTTTGTGAAATCCTGCTTGCCATAAATCTTGCTTTTCCTGTGCAACTGGAGGCAGGGGACCGAGGGTGTGCTGGTGTGTGTGGTCTCTGCCTGATTCACGGCTTTAGGGGAAGGGGCCCCTGGGTTGTGGGCCTGCCCCACGCCTGCTTCCTGGCCCTCTGAGGATTCTCGCCAAGGGCTACGTGCAGGAGTAGCTGTTTCTCCTAAACCCGTGACTCTCGGGTTCTGATAAGGCCTCTGGGAGGCTGGGCAGCACCACCCTGGCTACCTTCCCTCTGGCCGGAATCCAAAACTTCTGCAAAGGGGTTGATTGCAACACAGCAGCCCAGCGAATTCTGCTGGATCCTTCCTACCTCTTCCTGTTTTATCTCCTGGGGCTGAAGCCAGCGCTTCTCCACCTTAGCAAGCTGAAGACGGGTGGACTTCAACTCCCAGAATTCCCCAGCAGCAAGCTATTGTTTCCCAATCTTAGTCGCTTTATGCTATGAGGACTTCAACTCCCAGAATTCCCTACGTAGTCTTTCTCAACTTAACCAACTTGAAGATGGGCGGACTTCAACTCCCAGAATTCCCCAGCTAGCATGATTTAAAACAGGGATCTCCAACCTTGGCAACTTTATGACTTGTGGACTTCAACTCCCAGAATTCCTCAGCCAGCGCATGCTGAGGAATTTTGGGAATTGAAGTCCACAAGTCGTAAAGTTGCCAAAGTTGGAGATCCTTGATTTAAGCGGCCAGGATTTCAGCTCCCAGGATTCCCAGTTAGCCATTGTTTTCCAATCTTAGTCGCTTTATGCTATGAGGACTTCAACTCCCAGAATTCCCCAGCCAGCCATTGTTCCTCAACCTTAGTATAAGTGGAAGATGGACAGACTTTAACACCCAGAATTCCCTAGACTGTGTTTCTGAACCTGGCCAAGTTGAAGATGAAATTCCACCCATCTTCAAGTTCCCACGGTTGAGAAATACTTGTTTAAGGTTATGTGTGAAGTCAGGCAACGTTTGTGTTAGTTTGTATTATTAGTTTTACCCATACCGTTTTAAGCCATGGTTATCTGAACCAAACCACAGTTGGTTTATTTACCTGTGCACTAAGCCATAAGCCACTAACTGCTCACCTGATATGAGCAGAACCAAATCCAAATAACTGTAGTTTAATGCAGTGACTGTGTGGATGTGAGGGTGAGTGTGTAAGAAAGAGGACTAGACCGAGGTCACGCATTATGTGTTGGCATGTGTGAACTCAGCCATAGCAGTGAATTCTAAAGTCCCAGAATTCTAAAGTCCCCTACAGCTGCTTTGTTTTCTACCATGTGGTTGGTTTTTGTGGTGCCCCCACTTCTTGCTTGCAGGCAAATGATATTTCTTGCAGACATGCCAGTGCACCACTGTGGCTATTTTATCATGCCATGGTTTGTAATGAGTCTGTGCAATCTTGCAACTACTACCTAGGTGAGGTACAATTTCTTCAGCTTCTTTGCTATCTTCTTGATTCTGTCTTTGTAGTCAAATTTCTTTCTTTGAATATGGGGAAAACGAAAGGTATTTTGTTTTTTTTCCTCTGCTGGAAATCCTCCCTTCCCCTTCATAATTCTTTGGATGTCTCTCTGGCTCTGAGGTGGCCGGGAGGTCCCTGGCCTGGAGGAAGGTAAGGACAGGTGTCATAAATCACAGGTTGAGCTCATCCTGCCTTTGGTCACGTAGCAAACCGTCCAAGTTTTTGTCAGCAGCTGATTGGAAGGGCGACCCGGTGGTGGAGGATGGGTCCTTGGGCAAACGTGAGCCAAAGCGGAATTCCTTTTTTAAATGTTGTGATGTGTGATTTTTATTACTCATCTCCATTTTATTTTATTCAAAAGCGGAACGTACAAAATCCAAAAGAAATTTTATATGTGTGTGTGCGCGTGTGTGTGTGTATGTGTGTGTGCGTGTGTGCGCGCGTGTATGTATATACTGTATATATGTATGTGTGTGTGTGTGTGTATAAAACAAATAAACAACATACACACATGTATCATGTATGTATGTATGTATTTATATCAGTGGTGGGATTCAAATTTTTTTACTACCGGTTCTGTGGGCGTGGCTTGGTGGGCGTGGCAGGGGAAGGATACTGTAAAATCTCCAATCAGAGGCGGTATTCACTGGTTCTCCGAACTACTCAAAATTTCCGCTGCCAATTCTCCAGAACTGGTCAGAACCTGCTGAATGCCACCTCTGATATATCTATAGCTACACACACACACAAACACACACACACGTTTTATTTCTCATTTTCCTTTAACAGCCATACATATTTTGTGGACAGTGTATTGATATTGTCAATATATTTTTTTATACAATGTTAACAATAATAATACAATTATATGTAATAAAAAATTATATAATTATATATGTGTGTGTGTGTGTGTGTGTATAATTATATATACACAAACATATATAAAATTATATATATAATTTTATTAAAGATTTTTTTTAAAAAGAAAGATTAAAAACCAGTACCAAGAGAAAAAGAAAAGCAGAAAAAAGCAGTGAGAAAGCTAAAAGTGCAAGGAAGCAAACAGAAAAGGAAACCAGAAAGAAAAAAAATGCAAAGAAATACAGGAAGTCCTCGACTTATGACCACAATTGAGTCCACAATTTCTGTTGCTAAATGAGAAATTTGTTAAGTGAGCTTTGCCCCATTTTACGACCTTTCTTGCCACCATTGTTAAGTGAACCACTGCAGTTGTTAAGCAAATCTGGCTTCCCCGCTGACATTGCTTGTCAGAAGGTTGCAAAAGGGGATTGTGTGATTCCCAGGGCCCTGCAACAGTCATAAGTACATGCCAGTTGCCAAGCCTCTGAATTTTGATCCCATCACCATGAGGATCCTGCAAGGGTCATAAGTGAAAATGTTCATAGGTCCCTTTTTCCAGTGCCGTTGTAACTTTGAACGGTCACTAAATGAACTGTTGTAAATTGAGGACTATCTGTAGCATCTGATTTTCTTTATATGCTTGCCTTCATCCCTGGAAGCCTTCAAGAAGAGACTGGACTTCCATTTGTAGGTCCCTTCCAACTCTCTTATTCTCTTCTGTTCCATGCAACCAAGAAACCCACCTATCTCGGGATGCACTCTGCTTGGTCAGAGAGTTGGACTAGATGACCTCCAAGATCCCTTCCAACTCTGTTAACACTTATTTTGTTATTCAGAAATTGTGGGAGTTTCATCCCTGGGGGCTTTTAAGAAGAGCCTGGACTTCCCCCTGTCAGAAATGGTGTAGGGTCTCCTGCTTGGAAGGGGGGTTGGACTAGATGACCTCCAAGGTCCCTTCCAACTCTGGTATTCTGTTATATCAGTTATAACAATTTACTGCTTGCTCTACAGTTACAACACACCCTTCTCCTTTTTACAATCTGTCCTGTCTAATCCTCCAAACCCTGAATCATGAGTTCATTTTATTTCTCTTTCATGCAATAAAGAATTTGCAATCTGCAATAAAGGCAGGCAGGAGGATTTCTATGATCAAAGAGGACAATTTGACCTTCTCAGTCAGTTACATCACCATCACCAACCCAACCATTCCACCATTACTGACAGCGCCAAATTTTTCCATCTCTGGGCACACAATAAAGTCACTGCAATTGTCATGTGTAAAAACAGACCATGGTAATGTTCCGGATTAAAAGTTCAGGAAAGGCTACTATGAAAAATTATGGCTGGAAGGGCAAGGACTTACCAGGTACATTCTATCACATATAGGGGCATGTAACTATGCAAGAAAATACTGGAGATTGATACAGACAAAGGTGGAACAAATGGTGGGAGAGTATATTCCATTTAAACCAGAATTATTTCTCTTGGGAATAATGGCAGAAGGTTATAGGAAAGGTATAGCATATTTAATAATATATGTATTGACAGTGGCAAGAAAGGTATATGCACAATATTGGAAGAATGAAATCATACCACCAGAAAGAGAGATAATTAGGAAAATAATGGCTTGTGCAGAATCGGAAAGGCCAACCTTAGAATGTGAAAAACAAGAGGAATCAGATTATTATGAAACATGGAATAGTGGTTGCAAAAAAGAATGGAAGGTCGGAACAGGGTGAATAGAATTAGAAAGTAAATATTGTATCAATAATATGATGTTAATGGTCTACTAATATCTTTGTATGTATGGCAAATGTAATGCCAAAACAATTGCACTGTTGTATACTTATAGTTGTAAATAATAAAAAAAATATATACCAAAAAAAAGAGAAAAAGTATGGCTTTTATAAAGGACAAACACCTTTTGATAAGACACTGTTGAAGTCTGATGAAAAATGAATTAAGAAGGTACAAAAGTTCTTACTAAATTTAAAAATGGAGAATGAACATATAAAAGACACAATGATACAAAACTTTGGCTATAACATAGAATTAGAGAAATTGCAAAATGTTTGGGAAAGCAACTATAGATTAACAATGGCAACTTCTTATAAAGCAAACTTACATAAAATGTTTTATAGATGGCATGTACCATCTATTAGGTTGGCAAACATGTTTAAAAATATGTCTAGCACATGTTGGAAATGTAACCAAAAAACGGGCACATTTTACCATATTTTTTATTTATTGATTAATTTTGATATATTTGATTTCGCTTACAAGATAATAGGTATAAGTATAAACATAGTTATGAATACATGAAATGGATACATATAAGAAAAATAAAAAGAATCAATAGGACAGGGACGGTAAGCACGTTGGTGCGCTTGTTAAAACCAAAAAAAATGGGGGCAAAACTACACAGATGGATAGAAAATAGGGGAACATGTAGATTTCAAACCTGAACTGTTTTTATTAGGGATGATATCAGAAAAAATTGATAAGAAAACTAGGTATTTAGCATTACATGTCTTAACAGCAGCGAAGATTATCTTTGCACAATATTGGAAAAACGAAGAAACACTGCAAGATGAAGAGATAATTAAGAAGATATTAGATAGGGCAGAAATGGACAGAGTGACATTGAAAATCAAACAGAAAGAAGACATATAATATTATCAAACATGGACTTTATTTTACCAGTGGTTGGAAAAAAGGGGTGGAAAATAAGTAATGGAATTTGTATTATTAAGCAAATTAAATACCCAGACAACACGATGTTTATTATGCACTAAGAAATGTGATTAATAGAAAATTAATAAAATTTATATATATACAAAAAAGAGGAAATGTTACTGTAGGTAGTCCTCCAGTTACAACCATTTATTTGCAGGTCGTTCCTTGACTTACAACATTTAGGAACCAAAGTAACAATGGCACTGGAAAAAAATAACTTACGATACTTTTTCATACTGACAATATTCCCATGTTCACGTCATCGGAATTTGGACACTTGGTGACTGGTTCAAATTTATGACAGTTGCATGCCGGCTGGGGAATTCTGGGTCCTAAAAGGGTTCAGAAATCTTGTGCTATGCAAAGGAAATATGCAAATTTTTATTAAGTCAATGCTGATCCACATATTTTAGAAATATTGCAAGTTGAATATTTATGTGGGCATTTCAAGGTTTAATGCTTGCCTCCTCACCTACATCTGATTTTCACAACCTCTGTTTTAAGGCAGTCCTCAAAAGAATGAATTTCATGGTGTAGCTTCTAGGAACTTTTTCTCAAGCGTGGGAAGTTTAAGACCTGTGGACTTCAACTCCCAGAATTCCCCAGCCAGCCATGGGAATTGAAATCTGCACATCTTAAAATGGTGCGGGATGGGAAATTCTGAGAGATGATGTAATACAGGTATATCTTGTTATACCTGTATTAAATTTATTTTATTTCTAAAGTTAAAATACAAACTTCAGAAGAAAAACAAAACAAAATAGGACAACAACAAAAAAGCACGCTGGCTGGGAATTATGGGAGTAGAAGTCTTAAAGCATACTGGGTGGGGAATTCAGGGAGATGAAGTCCGCCCATCTTAAAGCATGCCAGCTAGGGAATTCTGGGAGGTGAGGTCCAAGCATCTTAAAGCATGTTGGCTGGGGGATTCTGGGAGTTGAAGTCAATCCATCTTAAAGCATGCTGGCTGGGGAATTCTAGGAATGGAAGTCCACCCGTATTAAAGCACGCTGGCTGGGGAATTCTGGGTGATGAAGTCCAAGCATTTTAAAGCATACTGACTGGGGGATTCTGGGAGATGAAGTCCACCTATCTTAAAGCATGCTGGCTGGGGAATTCTGGGAGTTGAAAGTCCATTCACTTTAAAACATGCTGGCTGGGGGATTCTAGGAGTTGAAGTCCACAGGTCTTAAAGTAGTTAAGGTTGAGAAAGTCTGTTGCAGGTGTGGGAAGTTAGCATCCACCCCTCTCCTAGAAAAATTGAAATAGCCTAGGAAATATTAAAAGGCAGAATATTTCTTATAAAAAGAGTAGAAACTCAAGAAGCAGAAACTCACTCAAGAAAGCAGAAACTCACCCCCACCTTTGTCAATGGGTGGGCCATTAAGGCCTGGGCCAGAATACTTTACATAAGAAGGAACTCCAGGTAAAAGCTATAGCAATTGCCAAAAGCCCTTTTAAGGGCATAATCACCCAGAAAGGCCAGACCAAGCCTATAGAGTTAAGACCCCCGCCCCTGGGAGTCTGACAACCAATTAGAATACAAGCTCCAATTCAAATCTCAACAGAGAGTATAAAACCCAGGTACTCTCAGCACCTCAACACTTTTTTCCCTTTTTTCCTTTTTCCCTTCTCTTCTCATCTTGAAGCATGTGATCATTCTTCTCTGGAGCTCCAGGCCATGTGGCCCTGTAACCATTAAACCTTCCAAGCAGCCTCCATGTTTCCAGTGTCTTTTTTCCCCACTTGGAACTGAACCCAGAAGGATATTTCTTTCAACACAGGGAAAGGAAAAGAGAAAGGAACAGCTGGTCTAAGCAGTGTTTGGCTTCTGGAAACAACTAAGCAAATATTTTGTTCTCGTGGCTAGATTACAATGTTCCTGCAGTTAAGGAGCAGCCAGACCGCAAAGCTGCGATTAAGCAATCAGTTCAGAGAGATGAAAACAAGCCAGAATAAACAAAGTAAAGTTCCAGGCTCCAATGTGCTTACAAAATAGGAATATTTTAAGTTATAGACATCTATATACAGTTATGATGACCACATTTTCTTGGAAAACAAAGGACATACCAAAAAGAGAGCAATTCTGAAAGAAGTTCCTAAGTTCAAAACATTTTAATTGTTTTTATGTTTCCTTTGCTTCACTGGGGAAAATTTAAGAGCAAGGCTATGAAAAACTTTACAACAAGGCATGAATGTTCCCCACCTTGAGTTATTTCTCAAAACTGCAACAGTGGGATGTAAACCCATGAACCTAATAATATATCTAAAGTTCTCTGTGCAGATTTATGGTGGAAAAACTGTGTATTAAGGGATGCCGTTTGCATGGTGAAAGTTAAAGCGTCAAAATAAAAGTGAGGTTTTGAAAAATGAATAAATCTCAAGGACTGAAATATCGTTTAAAAAAAAGTTGTATGGATAGAAGAGAATATTTGTAGCTTGGGGTCCTTAGTGCTCTCTGAGCTTGGTGATTTTCTTGCAGACATTTTATTACCCAACTAGATAACATCATCAGTGCCAGTAGGGAGTAAGTTATGCTCTCATTTTACATTTGAGTCCTTGGTGCTCTCGAAGCTTGATTGCTTTTGTGCAGACCTTTCATTACCAAACTAGGTAACATCATCAGTGCTAGAAAGGAGTGGGATTAGTTCTCTGTTAATATACAAGTGTCCTGTCAGCATTGGTGGGAGTGTGGTTTTTCTCCTTGGTGGTCCCTTGATTGAGCTATTCTTATTAACAATGTTAGTTTGTTTGTCTGGATTGGCAGTTCCTTGATTGAGATATTCTTTACTTCTTGATTGTGGATCTTAATGTTAATCTTGGTGTTTCTGGGTGTCGTCTGTGATATTTTGGTCTTTTTTGTTCCTTTTTGGCTTTTTGATGATCTCTTTTGAATGGTGTGTAAATGTTGCTTATCTCTATGTGCCTGATGATGGGCGATTTGTCTGATAAGCACCAGGCTTCCAAGAATTGTTTTTAGACTTGGCTTCGTCTTGGTAGGAGTTGAAATCCACACAACTTCACATTGCCAAGATTGGGAAATAATGCAATATATATATATATATATATACTTGTGTTAACCTTACACACACACACACACACACACACACACACACACACACACACACACACATACATACATATATATATATATATATTGCCAGAGAGCTACTGGTAGATTATTTTTAAAGTGCAGCTATTTTTTTGCGGGGTGACACACAGTCCTGTGGCTGGATGGTTGCCCCACAAGCATCTGGGAAAACTGAACTCATTGGGAACTAAAAAAAACTGAGCAAAGGAAGTGGGTATTTTTCTACAAAGTTTCTGGCTCAGCGGAGAGAACTGGGCTGTACTTGGTGACTCTGAATTGGACAGCTTCCATCATCACAAGGCAGAAAAATCTTTTTTTCTGCATTTATCATTCCCACAACTAAGCTACTCCAAGGTGAGGCTCTTTTCTGTAAACCTTTCTGTAAATAAATATGTATGGTCGTTACCCTTTAACCTTTCATTAACATGCATATAAAAAATTGTGTTTTAAAATTTTCATGAGCTCTTTTCATTCAGCTGAAACCAATTACAGATAGGCTTCGACCTAGGAATACAATGGAACAGATTTTACAATCTTGTGAAGTAAATCCTGCAGAATAACAGAATAACAAAATTGGAAGGGATCTGGGAGGTCTTGTAATCCAGCCCCCAGTTCAGGAAACTCTACGGTTGTCCAGTCTCTTAAAAGCCCCCAGTGATAGAGCACCTACAGCTTCTGATGGCAAGCTGTTCCACTGGTTAATTGAGGAAATTTATCCTCAATTCCAGGTTGCTTCTCCCCTTGATCAGATGCCATCCATTGCATCTTGTCCTGCCTTCAGGTGATTTGGAAAATAGATGGATCCCCTCATCTTTGGAACAACCCGTCAAATATTGAACACTGAACACTGCTCTCCTGTCTCCCCTGGTCCTTCTCTTCCCTAGACTAGCCAGGCCCAGTTCCTGCAACCGTTCATTGTAGGTTTTAGCCTCCAGTCCCCTCATTCTTCTGGTTGCCCTTCTCTGCACTCTTTCCAGAGTTTCAACATCTTTTTTATAGTGTGGTGACCCCCATTGGATTTGCTTGCCAGAAGATGGCTGGGAAAGATCATAAATGCCAATCTTCATGATAATTGCATTCCTGTTGCCAAGCACCCAAATGTTGATCACATCATGATAGTATTGTGCCTGTCATAAGTGCGAGGATGCATGGTAAGTCACTTAGCACCGTCATAATTTTGAATGGTTGTAAGTTTGAAGTCTAGTTGTGGTCTATTTTTCCACAGAAACATTACTTTGAACAGTGCAAATGTGAATAATGTAATTAATGTGAATAATGTGACCCATTAAATGCTTCAATTAAGACCTCACTATATTACATTATTTGTAAATCAATTTTCTTTGATTGAGCAAAAGCCTTGGTGTCAGTCTATGACAAATTTGCATTCTGGGGCAGGTCAAAGCAACAGAATCTCAGCTGGCAGGCATGATCTCTGAGCCATTGACCCAAATCTTTCCAAGATCCTGAAGCACTGGGGAACTACCTGTGGATTGGAAAAGAACTGATGTGGTTCCCATCTTCAAAAAAGGAGGGGACAAAAAACAGATCCAGGAAACTGCAGACCTATTAGCCTGACATCAATACCTGGGAAGACCCTGGAAAAAATAATCAAGCAACAGATCTGTGAACATGCAGGCAACATAATAACCACCTGGGTTTGTCAAAAACAGATCATGCCAAACAAATCTTATTGCATTCTTTGACAAAATGACTAAATTAGTGGACCAGAGAAATGCTGTGAACCAATGATGGGATTCAAAATTTTTACTACTGGTTCTGTGGGCATGGTTTAGTGGGTGTGGCATGGCTTGATGGGCATGGCAAAGGAAGGATATACTGCAACATCCCCCTTCCCTTCCCTCCCCACCCCACCAACCTGCTTTCCAGCTCCGTTCTCCTGTGCAGGGCAACCAAAGAAGACCCAGCCGATCAGCTGGAACTCAGGAGGCAGAGAATAGAGGGGGGCGGGGCCAGTCAGAGGTGGGATTGGCCAGTTCTCCGAATGACTCAAAAGGTCCACTAGTGGTTCTCCAGAAGTGATCAGAACCCGTTGAATGCCACCCTCTGCTGTGGACATAGTATATTTGAATTTCAGTAAAGCATTTGACAAAGTAGACCGCAATCTACTTCTTGATTATTATTTTTTTTATAGACAGCATCACTACCAGATCCCCGTCATGGTGGATTACTGCCTTGTCATGGTGAAGGGGCTTGCGTAGTTCAATGAAGCTATGAGCTATGCCGTGCAAGGCCACCCAAGATGGACAGGTCATAGAGAGAGAGTCCTAGAGGAGATCAACCCTGACTGCTCTTTAGAAGGCCAGATCCTGAAGATGAAATTCAAGTACTTTGGCCACCTAATGAGAAGGAAGGACTCACTGGAGAAGAGCCAAATGCTGGGAAAGATTGAGGGCAAAAGAAGAAGGGGATGGCAGAGAAGGAGGGGGCTGGATGGAGTCACTGAAGCAGTCGGCGTGAGCTTCAATGGACTCCGGGGGATGGTAGAGGACAGGAAGGCCTGGAGGAACGTTGTCCATGGGGTCGCGATGGGTTGGACACAACTTTGCGACTAACAACAACAAATCACCACCAGATGGATTCATAAGAGGCTGGCCAACTGAACTCAACGTCCAGTCCTTAATGGAGCTACATCTACATGAAGGGAAACCGAGTTGACTCCTGGCTGGTCTGTGTTCTGTGTTGAAGTTTAGTAGTGACCCCTTGACCATTGACTTTGAAAATTGTCAAGAGGTTGGAGCAACCAGGCTGCTGATTGGGTCTACAAGGATTCTCTCTCTCTACTGGGAGGTCTGTACTGGTTTCCATGAAGCTCAAGTTACTGAGCACAAGTTAAATGTTGCCCTTCAAGGCTCTAAATAGCCTGAACATGTAAGGACATACTTCTTCAGTTGCAGACCTGATAAGAATGACGGAAGAACCTTTTGAAGCTGCCCAGAAGTTCTCCTTCTTGTATGCAGGAGAGAACTTCCCCTTGTGTTCCTCCTGAGATAGCAGCTCTCAAGAGCTGTCTTCTCCAGGAAGGAGTGGACCTTCTCTGTGTCATCCTGGAGAGCAGAACTCCAAACCAAGAGGTTGAAACTGCTGGGAAGGAGATTCAGTTTAGATAGGAGGAGGGTTGTCAAAGAGTTGTCAAATGGTCAAGCAGATTGCATCATGAAGTGGTCTGTTACCGGAAGTCTTTTAACAGAGTCAGGATATGGATGATATGCTTTAGCTGAAGTTGTGGGACTTGCAACATCCTTAGATTAGGAGAGGACTGGAAATTTCAGCCATCCTCTTCCTTCCCGCTATCTCCTAGTTTTTATTTTATTTATTTATTTTGTCAAGCAATTATAAGATAACAGGTATAAGTATAAACATAGTTATTATTTATTTATTAATTACATTTATATACCGCCCTTCTCCCAAGGGACTCAGGGCGGTGAACAGCTCATCTAAAAACCCCACAAAAATACAAAAGTTAAAAAGTAATTAAATATTTAAATCAGCTGCAGACTAAAATTAGGAAACCCCCCCCCCACCCTTAAAAACCCAATTTAAAGTTAAAAATGGAGATCAAATTTAAAATCATTATCTCAGCCCAGGCCGGCCTGCTGAAAGAGCCAGGTCTTTAACGCGCGCCTGAAGGCCCTCAGGTCCGTGCCGGTACGAAGTTCCGGTGGCAGAGTATTCCAGAGGGCGGGGGCACCCACAGAGAAGGCCCTACTCCTTGGCGCCGCCAGACGACACATAGCGGCCGACGGCACCTGGAGCAGACCCTCCCTGTGGGAACGCACCGGCCTGTTAGAGAACGTTGGCATTATGAATACATGAAATGGATACATATAAGAAAAATTAAAAAAGAAACAATAAGACAGGGACGGTAGGCACGTTGGTTCCTGTTATGTTCCTGTTGACCTGTATCCTATAACAGGGGTTTCTAACCTTGGCCACTTTAAGACTTAGAATAGAATAGAATAGAATAGAATAGAATAGAATAGAATAGAATAGAATAGAATAGAATAGAATACTTTATTGGCCAAGTGTGATTGGACACACAAGGAATTTGTCTTGGTGTAAATACTCTCAGTATACATAAAGAAGGAACATTCGTTAAGACTCAAGAATCATAATGTACAACACTTAATGATAGTCATAGGGTACAATCAACAATCAAATCATACTAGGAAACAGGATACAAGCAACAAAGTTACAGTCACAAGTGGGAGGAGATGGGTGATAAGGAGTGATGAGAAGATTAACAGTAAGAGTAGTGTACGCTTTGTAAATAGTTGAACAGTGTTGAGGGAATTATTTTTTTAGCAGAGTGATGGCTTTCGGGGGAAAAACTGTTCTTGTGTCTAGTTGTTCTGGTGAGCAGTGCTCTATAGCATCGTTTTGGGGAAAGAGTTGAAATAGTTTATGTCCGGGATGTGAGGGGTCTGTAAATATTTTCACAGCCCTCTTTTTGACTCGTGCAGTATACAGGTCGTCGATTGAAGGCAGGTGGGTGGTAATTGTTTTTTCTGCAGTCCCAATTATCCTCTGAAGTCTGTGTCTGTCCTGTTGGGTTGCAGAACCAAACCAGACAGTTATAGAGGTGCAGATGATAGACTCAATAATTCCTCTGTAGAACTGGATTAGCAGCTTCTTGGGCACTTTGAGTTTTCTGAGTTGGCGCAGAAAGAACATTCTTTGTTGTGTTTTTTTGATGACGTTTTTGATGTTAGGTGTCCATTTTAGGTCATGTGATATAGTAGAACCTAGAAATTTGAAGGTCTCTACTGTTGATACTGTGTTGTCTAGTATTGTAAGAGGTGGTAGTATGGGAGGGTTTCTTCTAAAGTCTACTATTTCTATGGTTTTGAGTGTGTTCAGTTCCAGATTGTTCCGTTACACCATGAGGCAAGTTGTATAACCTCCTGTCTGTATGCAGATTCATCGTTGTCTCGAATGAGACCAAGCATATGTCATCAGCAAACTTCAGTATTTTAACAGATGGATCATTTGAGATGCAGTCATTGGTATATAGGGAGAAGAGAAGTGGAGGTAGCACACAGCTTTGGGGGGGCCCTGTGCTGATTGTACAGATATCGGATGTGATTTCGCCTAGCTTCACCTGCTGCTTCCTGTCTGTTAGGAAGCTTATGATCCACTTACAAGTGTGTTCAGGTACCGCTAGTTGGTTTAGTTTACTTAGAAGAGTGTCTGGAATGATGGTATTGAATGCTGAACTGAAGTCTACAAAGAGGACCCTTGCATAGGTATTTGGAGATTCAAGGTGTTGCAAGATGTAATGCAGAACCATGTTAACAGCATCATCTGTCAATCTATTTGCTCGGTATGCAAACTGCCTGGGATCTAACAGCGGATCCATGATGGTTTTCAGGTGGGACAGCACAAGCCTTTCAAAGATTTTCATAACTACAGATGTTAGAGCAACTGGTCTGTAGTCATTCAGTTCCTTGATGGAGGGCTTCTTTGGCACTGGGATGATGGTAGAACGTTTGAAGCAGGAAGGAACATAGCCCATCTCTAGTGATCTATTGAAGATTTGGGTGAAGATGGGAGCCAATTGCTCAGCACAGACTTTTAAGGAAGAAGGAGTTATCTTGTCTGGCCCTGGTGCTTTTCCTGGCTTTTGTCTGTGTAATAGATCTTGCACTTCTTTTTCTGTGATCACCAGAGGTTGTGAGCCCAATGGATTGGGGCCAGTTGTAGGAGGCTTGTCTATTGTTGGTGTGTTTGAGATGTGTGTTGTGGAGATAGATGGCTGTAGTTCCTTTTCAAACACATTCAGGTCATCTGCTAGTTGTTGATTTCCTTCTGTCTGGGAAGGAGGTTTGCTGAAGCTAATGATGTTTTAAAGAGTTTTCGATATGTTTGCTGGTTCATTTGTTGAGAATTGGTTCTTTAACTTTTCAGAGTAGCTTCTTTTTGCTGCTCTGATCTCTCTTGTTAATATGTTTCTGGCCTGGTTGTATAGCATTCTGTCACCTTTTCTGTAGGCTTCCTCTTTGGAACGATGTAGCTGCTTAAGTTTAGCTGTGAACCAAGGTTTATTGTTGCTATATATTTTCAGGTTCCTTGTTGGTACACATAAGTCTTCGCAGAAGCTAACATATGATGTAATAGTATCTGTGAGCTCATCTAGGTCTGCAGAGGCATCTTCAAAAACATTCCAATCAGTGCAATCAAGGCAGGCTTGGAGTTTCAGCTTTGCCTCATCCGACCAAGTCCTCACTGATTTAATTGTTGGTTTAATGGTTTTAAGTCTTTATCTGTAGGCAGGAACAAGGTGAATCATGCAGTGGTCTGAGTGTCCCACAGCTGCTCATGGTAAAGACCTATAAGCATCTTTTACTGTTGTGTAGCAGTGGTCTAAAGTATTTTTGCCTCGGGTGGGACAATTTACATGCTAGAAATATTTTGGGAGCCCTTTTCTTAAATTTGCTTGATTGAAATCTCCTAAAGTAATGGGAAAGGAACCTGGGTGTTTGGCTTCAGCCTCCATAATTTGATCAGCAAGAGTTCGTAATGCCTTGTTTACACAGGCTTGTGGAGGAACATACACAGTTATTAGGAGAAATGAGGAGAACTCATGTGGAGAGTAAAATGGCTTGCAATTGATGTGTAAAGACTCTATGTTTTCATCACAAAACTTATATATTATAGTTATATCCTGAGACCAACTGTTGTTGATATATAAACATAATCCTCCACCCTTTGTTTTACCCGATGTCTCTTCAATTCTGTCTGATCTAAATGTCTGAAATCCTGGGATGTATATGATATTATCCCCATGAATTTGTGGATTAAGGCAGGTTTCAGTAAAACAAAGAACAGCTGAATTATAAAAATCATAATTACATCTATTTAAGAGATGAATTTAATCCATCTTGTTAGCCAGTGAGCGTAAATTAGTCAGAAAGATTGAAGGGAGAGGAGTTTTTCCCCCCTCTTCTTGTGGAACTTGTGGACCAACTTCCAGAATTCCTCAGCCAGCAAAGCAAGTTGAAGTCCACAAGTCTTAAAGTTGCCAAGGTTGGAGACTCCTATCCTATAAAGATAGGAGGGAATTATGAGAGTTGACATCCAGCTATCTTGAAGTTGCTAAAATTGAGACGCACAGCCTTTAGGCTGAATACAGGTTAATCCTCGACTTGCAACCATTCATTTAGTGACTGTTTGAAGTTACAACAGGGCTGGGGAAATGAGTTATGACCATTTTTTACACAATCGTTGCAGTATACCGAAAGACACGTGATCAAAATTCATGCTTTCTCTTTTTGTTGCTGTTACGCATTTATTAATATTTGCAATACTGCTTATCTTTATATTCCATTCTCTTTCTTTTATGTCACCCTATGTTATTAATATTTGTGATAGTACTGTTAATGTTTTCTTTTATATTATATATATATATTCTATCCTAGAAGACTGTTTTTCAACCTTGGCAACATTTAGAGGTGTGGACTTCTGTGTTGAAGTCCAGACGTCTTAATGTTGTCAAGGTTGAAAAACACTAGATTGATCGTAGACTGTTTGATTTTATGTATCTTAAGTTGGTCTCTGATCAAAACAGTTTACAGTTCTTACTTAACTGAACTTTTTAACCTTTATGTCAAAGAACATTTTCTACTGGCAGCCACTAAGACGCCTCAAGGAACTTGTATTTATATTTTTTCACCCTTAAGCATTCAACACTTGCAAATAAAATAGGGAAACTATTAACTTCTGCTTTTTCAAAATTCATTTTTTTTCTGCAAGTTGACATCATGCAAAGGAAGTATCTTGTTAAAGTTAAATGATCAGCAATAAAATATGCTATCTGAACCTTAGTTTCATGGGAGTTGTCATATGTCCAGAAATGTAATTTTGGTACCCTCATCGAGTATCAGTTCCTCTATAGATGGAAGTCAAACAGACTTCTTGAGGACTAGCAGCTTTGAAAATGTTTCCATGACTAAATGCCAGCCTCTGCAATGCCCATCTATCAGTGTAACTGCATCAGCAACACTTGGTTAACAAATCCAACAAACAAATAATTTTTTTAACTAGTCTCTGATGTTTTTAATTCCATGTCTTTATTTTTTGTAACAAAAAGGTATTTAATCTTTTAAAAAGAAATAAAAACTTCAAAAAATTAAAAACTCAAACCAAGAAGGAAAAGACAAAACAACAACAAACGAATAACAAAGCAACAAACCCACCAGGGAAATATTCCTTTATTGTTTTTGTCCACTCAAATTTTCTGCGGGGATCCATTGAGGTTAAAAATCCAGCAGAGGTTATCAAACTTGGAAGATGCTTTTCCTTTTCCTTTTGGATATTTTCAAGTGTCTGTTGTCACTCAAACAGGGCCATTTGTGGCTTTACTGGGGTCAGTATTTCTGCCTTTATTAGAGCTTTGAAAAGCAGGATGTAATTGTCAAAATGAAAACATTCAGTTTTGTAAATTAGAGGAAATGAATCGTGTTTTTCTGTTGCCAGCATACTTTATTTACAAAATAACTAAGAAATAAAAGAAACAGCAGTTCCATTCTAAGAAGCAAACGAAAGAAAACCATAATGAAAGATGAAGAAGACGTAAAACTCCTCCCCTGCACACATGCGCAGTAAAAACAGAACATCACAAGACACTCATATCTTGTTACTATGGAAACTTGATAACCAGTTCTGTAAACTTCTTTGGAAGCTCCTCAGACAAACCAAAATAAACGCAGTGACAGTAATAAAGACCACCTACTTCTCTAACCCAGACAGTTCAATGATAAGGAAGTGATGATGTTATTCTTCTTTAGAAGTGGTGGTTTTTTTTTTTTTAAATTTCAAGAGATGTCCCTGAGTTTATATATTTTAAAACAGAATTGTGATGTGCTGGTCTGGAAAGTCTGGAAGTTCACACACTTTAAAATTGCCAAGGCTGAGAAACTCTGCTTTAAAAGATAGTTTTAAAAGAAACACTGCTTTAAAAGATAGTTTCCTGGAAAAAAAAGTATATATTGCTCTGGAATTAAAAAGGTTGTTGTTTTGATTGTCATAATTATGGGATGTGCAATGTTGTCACAGGCAATGCCATCCAAGCTGATGCCCATAACTATGGCACCGAATGAGCAGATAGAGTTTGCTAGCTGCTGGAAGCTCAGATACCTGGATTTTTTAAAATCCCATCTCACAAACTGGCTGGAGATTATGGGCACTGCAATGCCAACTGGCCCTCAGGGATCATTTGGGGTCAGACAAATGCCCATCATTGCACATCCTTCACCAGTTTCCTTGGTTTCTTGCTAGTTCTCACAGCAAAGGTACCTTCAACTTTTTAACGGAATGATGAGATTTGGAAGGGACCTCAGAGGTCTTCTAGTCCAACCCCCTGCTTTTAGCAGGAGACCCTATACCATTCCAGAAAAACAATTGTCCAATTTTTATTGCTTTATTGTGGTTTTTGTTATCTGGACTTTTGATTTAGAATCTGGGTTTATTTTAGCAGGAAATCCTGATTAAATAAGTAAAAATAATTTAATTTAAAACTAATTTAATTTAAAACTAATTTAATTTAAAACTAATTTAATTTAAAACTAATTTGTTTTTTGCTATCTGGGTTTTTTTGTTTTAATGTAGGATTTGGTTGATTCGTGTGTGGAACCCCAGTTAAAGAAGTCAAGATAATGTAGTTTGAAACTTATTGTGCTTTTTGTTGTCTGGATTTTTGATTTAGAACCTGGATTTATTTTAGCATGAAACCATGATTAATTCAGGAATAAGTAAAAATAATTCCAGTAGAGATAGTTTCCCTCAGGATGGGCTCCTGTACAAGTCCAAAAGATTGGAAAACAAAACCTCTGGACCCTGTGACCAACCCAGATTTGATCTCGCAAAAATAATTTAGTTTTAAAACTAAATTGTCATGGGGTTTTTTGATTCTTAGGGTTCGGTGTGTAGAATCTGGGTTTATTTGAGTGTGGAACCTCGATTAATCCGCTAAAGATAATGTAATTTGGGAAGAGGGTGGAGTTGGCTGAAATGGCAAAACTGACTATTTTGATCAAAGAAAAGAAGAACTTTGGTTTCCACATGGAGATTGCTTCCGACCTTTGTGCTTGAAGTGGAAAAGAATGAAACTTTGATTTTGGGTTTTACTGATTAGATTGACAGATCTTTATAGAAATGACTTGTTCCTACTATGGTGAAAAAACAAAGAGTTGTGATTTGATGTTAATGTTTTATTTTATTGCAGCAGAAAGAGTCGAAAGTCAGTGGGTTTTTTTTCCTTTTTTCTTATCCTTCCTCACTTCTCTTCCCCATCTTCCTCCCACTACTCACTTTCGTATTTTGTATCCTATTTGATCTTATAGCCCAATAAAAATGTTAAACCGGGAAAATGATGTAAATGTCAACCTCCAGGAATCCTTCTTCTGCTTGTCTTTTCGGCTGCCATAGAAATGCGGGGAGGGAAGATTAATTGGACCTCGTGAGGGGAGAAGAGAGCTGGAGGCTTGAGATGGTGAAATGTAAAAGTTGGGAAAACATTCTTGGCTCTGCTTACTTGCTTACTGCGCAGCTGTAACCTCTTATCCATTCAGGCCAGGGTCAACCGTCCTGGCATACCAGATGTGTGAAATGCCACCTGAAGATCTGTAGGGGGCATACATAATAGTCCCTGTCCTATTATTTCTTTTATTTTTTTCTTATTTTTCTTATATGTATCCATGTATTCATAACTATGTTTTTACTTATACCTATTATCTTGTAAGCAATTGACATAAACAAACAAACAAATAAATAAATATGCACCCACAAGACATTATACACATCACAGATTGGATGGCCAGCTTGAACTATTGAGGGTGGAAACACAGAATAACTTTCTATAATGTGATTTTCGCGCCTATTGCCTCAGATTCTTCTGATGCCCCCACTTCAATTTTCAGTAAAAGTCCTTTTCTCTATAACAATGGAGTCTAAGGTTTTCTTTCTTGGATTTTGAATGGAGCCTCAGCTGACAGTAATTCAGTGTAGAGAAAAGTAAAGACTTATACTCAGGCAAGAAAAATCAGAAGTACACATATAGACTGGGTGAAACCAGGCCCAATAGCAGTAACTGTGAGAGGGATCTTGGAGTCTTAGTGGACAACCAGCTAAATATGAGCCAGCTGTGTGCAGCAGCAGCCAAAAAAGCTAATGCAATCCTAAGTTGTATTAACAGAGGGATACAATCAAGATCAGGTGAAGTAATACCACTCTATAAAACCTTAGTAAGACTACACCTAGAGTACTGCATCCAGTTTTGTTCACCACTTTATAAAAAAGATGTTGAGACTCTAGAAAGAGAGCAGAGAAGAGCAACCAGGATGATGAGGGGACTGGAGACTAGAACATATGAAGAACGATTACAGGAACTGGGCCTGGCTAGTCTAGTGAAGAGAAGGACCAGGGGAGACAGAAGAGCAGACTTCCAATATTTGAGGGGCTGCCACAGAGAGGAGGAAGGGGTCAAGCTATTCTCCAAAGCACCTTTGAAGGCCAGACAAGTAACAATGGATGAAAACTGAAGGAGAAATTCAACCTGGAAATAAGGAGAAATTTCTGAGAGTGAGAACCATCAACCAATGGAACAGAAGTTGCCTTCGGAAATTGTGGGAGCTTCATCCCTGCAGGCTTTCAAGAAGAGACTGGACTGCCCTCTGTCAGAAATGGGGTAGGGTCTCCTGCTTGGGCAGGTTGGGGTTGGACTAGATGAACCACAAGGTCCCTTCCAACCCTGTTAATCTGTTAATGTAATTTGCACCTGATGTGTTATGCTTTTTGTGATCTAGTTTTTTTGGAGGGAGGGGGGATGAGCATCTGGGTTGATCTGAGTGCAAAACCTTGGTGGGTTTTTTTTTTAGGAAGCCCTGCTGGCAACTTTAAGGAGAACTGACCTGCCAGCAGATCTCCCCATCCAAACATGATCCTTTTTCACCTCGAAGGAGTCTCGTTTCCCACGGAATGCGAGACGGAGAGCTGGGGAGAGTCACCAGCTTGTCAACAAGAGAAGGAATCACACCTCTCCAGCATGGTTGTGCACATGAACCAGCTTAGCCAGCCAATCGGGGAGCCTCACAGCCCGGTCTTGCACTCAGGGCACGCCTGTGACATGCACGGGGAGGAGGCGTGCAACTGCCTTCCAGGAGAGTGGATGCAACTTTCTGGTGAGCTCATGTTCTCTGCCTCGCCTGGAAAGGAAGAAGGAAGGAAGGAAGGAGGCCGAAGCGTTGTGGTTCCTTTGCAGTTGTCACTTTTGTGCAGGGGTGGGTGGGTGGAGCCCCTTTTCAGGTCAGTTCCTGATTAAGTCAGACGATTCCTTAGGAGGGAAAGAAGGAACAATCCAGCAGCTGCTCTGTATATGTGTGTGTGTGTGTGTATTTGTTTTCGGAGGTTTTCGCAGGTATTTGTATGTGGATCTTTGGTTCTTCGGGTTTTCTCCCGCGTAGAATTGGAAATATCTAGGCGACGTTTCGATGAAGTCTCATAAATGAGACTTCATCGAAACGTCGCCTACATATTTCCAATTCTACGCGGGAGAAAACCCGAAGAACCAAAGATACACACACACACACACACACAGACACACACATATATAAATAGAATTGAATAGGATAATGAAAGGAATGCAATAGAAAATAGAATAGAGTAGAGTAGAGTAGAGCAGAGCAGAGCAGAATAGAATAAGGATAGGATAGGATAGGATAAGGAAAGGATAGGATAAGGATAGGATAGGATAGGATAGGATAAGGATAGGATAGGATAGGATAAAGATAGGATAGGATAAGGATAGGATAAGGATAAGGATAGGATAGAATAAAGATAGGATAGGATAGGATAGAATAGAAAATAGAATTGAAAATAGAATTGAACAGAAAATAGAATAGAAAATAAAATAAAATAAATGGAAAATAGAATAGAATGGAATAGAATACAATAGAATAGAAAATATACTAGAATATTTTCTAGTATAGAAAATAGAATAGAATATAAAATAGAATAGAATATAAAATATACTAGAATAGAATAGAAAATAAAATAAATAGAAAATAGGAGTTGGAAAGGACCTCAGAGGTCTTCTAGTCCAGCCCCCTGCTCAAGCTGGAGACCCTACACTATTTCAGACAAGTGACTATCCAGTCTCTTCTTAAAAGCCTTCTCTGATGGAGCACTCACAACTTCCGGTGGCAAGCTGTTCCACTGGTTAATTGTCCTCACTGTTAGGAAGTTTCTCCTTAATTCCAGGTTGTTTAGATCTTTGGTTAGTTTCCATCCTTATTGCTTCTTGTCCTGCCTTCTGGTGCTTTGGAGAATAACTGGACCCCCGCCTTCTTTGTGGCAGCCCCTCAAATCCTGGAATGCTGCTATCATGTCCCCCTTGGTCCTCCTTTTCATTAGACTGGCCAGACGCAAATCCCGCAGCCATTCTTCGTATGTTTTAGTCTCCATCATTTTGCTCTTCTTTGCGTTTTTTCCAAAGTCTCAACGTATTTTTTTGTAATGTGGGGACCAAAATTGGTTGCAGGATTCCAGATGGGGGCCTTACTAAGGTTTTACAAAGCAGCAATTGGTTACAACTCTTCATTTAGCAACCGTTCCAAGTTACAAAATTACAACACAGTCTTTGCACTTATGACCATTGCAGCCTCCCTGTGGTCCCGTGATACAG
This sequence comes from Bungarus multicinctus, assembly GCA_023653725.1. Lineage (NCBI taxonomy): Eukaryota > Metazoa > Chordata > Lepidosauria > Squamata > Elapidae > Bungarus > Bungarus multicinctus. The sequence continues at coordinate 1,907,575 of CM042847.1, forward strand.
GTAGGTACAGGTAGTCCTGAACTTGCAACAGTTGACCATTCGAAGTTACAACAGCACTTATGATATTTTTCACACTTACGACCATTTGCAGCATCTCCGTGGACGCCTGATCGAAATCAGACACTCGGCAACTGATTCCTATTTACGACGGTTGCAGGGTCCTGGGAGGGGTCACATGATCCCCCTTTGCGACCTTCTGCCATGAAAGGTCAATGGGGAAGCCAGATTCACTTAACAACCGTGTGACTAATTTAACAACTGCAGTGGTTCACTTAACGATGGTGGCAAGAAAGGCCGTAAAATGGGGCGAAACTCACTTAAGAGCTGTCTCATTTAGAAACAGAAATTTGGGGCTCAAGTGTGGCCGTAAGTGGAGGACTACCTGTCTACCTGTACCTGTCCAACACCTGAGTGCGTGGTTCTGTTGTGCCTATTAATTCACCCTTAGTTGTCACAGTCCACAATCAAAATTTGAATCACATCCTGTTTGGCTGCCTCCCCCCCCCCTAATTAATAATAGCCACATTTCTATTTCCTTGATGGATGACAAGCTGGCCTTTAAAATGAATCAGACGTAAGCATCTTGACTCATTGAATGGGACCTTCTGAGGTCATCCAGTCTAACTCCCTGCAGTGGCCAGAAAGCTGTTTTCTTCCTGGTGTGGTTCAAAGTCCTGGTTTTTAGTTGACAAGCCTGAGTTGGCACAGGTGCTGTTCTTTTTTATCATCATCATCATCATTGTCATCGTCATTGTCATTGTTGTAGTAGTAGTTATTGTTAATAATAATAAACATGTTGAATACAGTTTATTGCCAGGGCATATCAATTACAGAAAAAAAAAGAAAAACAAAAATAAATAGCAACATGTATACTAATAACAATAGTAATGGTGCAACAGAATAGTTTTAACTAAGTTTTTCTTTATATTAGCTTATTTGTAATTCTGTGGGTTATACATATTGGCATATTTATAGTTATAAACCACCTTTATATTTAGTAAACAAATCAATAACTGAAATGCTCTTGTTATTATTTAGGAGCTTTTCCTTAAAAGTTACATTTTTTATTGTTTATTTTATTTGTTTGTCAAGCATGTACAAGATAACAAGTTATAGGTATAGGTACATAAACATGAACAAAGGAAGTAAATTCAGATAAATGGGAACCATAGGACAGGGACAGTAGGCACGTTGGTGCGCTTATCCTCCTTTAAGGACCTCTTAGAAATGGGGTGAGGTCCACGGTGGACAGTTTGAGGTTGAAGCTATGAGGGGTTGAAGATGTAACAATGGAGTCAGGTAGGGCATTCCAGGTGTGGACCCTCTGTTGCTGAAGTTGTGTTGTTTGCCCGTGTGTTATTGTGGTTGAGGCTGAAGACGTTGTTGACAGGCAAGACATTATAGCAGATAATTTTGCATGCTATGCTTAGGTCGGACCGCAGGCAGCGCAGTTCCAGATTGTCAAGGCCCAATTTAATGATAAATTTAATGATTAAATTTATAATTTAATTTAAATTTAATGATAAACATTTAATGACCACATGTGTACTCCATCATTCTGGACAAAAAATATCTAAAGGTCCCATAAAGCTTTATCTGGAGTAAACACACCCAGTGTTTTTTCAGTATAGCTGCGGCAGAATGATAAAGTTATTTTGGAATGAATTTGAATTCCTCACGAGAGGCTTCCTTTTGTGATAATTGGTAGGTAGTAAAGACAAAAGTAGAGAAGTCCTACACTTAGGAAAGAAAAACCAAAAGTACACCTATAGACCGGGTGAAACCAGGCTCAATAGCAGTAACTGTGAGAGGGATCTTGGAGTCTTAGGGGACAACCAGCTAAATAGGAGCCAGCAGTGTGAGAGGCAGCCAAAAAAGCCAATGCAATCCTAAATTGCATTAACAGGGGGACAGAATCAAGATCAAGGAAGGTACTAATCCCACTCTATAAAGCCTTAGTAAGGCCACACCTAGAGTGCTGCATCCAGTTTTGGTCACCACGCTATAAAAAAGATGTTGAGATTCTAGAAAAAATAAGAGAATAGCAACCACGATGATTAGGGGACTGGAGACTAAAACATACGATGAACGGTTGCAGGAACTGGGCCTGGCTATTCTAGGGAAGAAAAGAACCAGAAGAAACAGGATAGCAATCTTCCAATATTTGAGGGGGGCTGCCAGAGAGAGGAGGAAGGGGTCAAGCCATTTTCCAAGGCACCCAAAGGCCAGACAAGGAATCATGGATGGAAACTGAACCAGGATTCAACCTGGAAATAAGAAGAAATTTCCTGACAGTGAGAACAATCAACCCATGGAACAGAAGTTGCCTTCAGAAGTTGTGGGAACTTCACCCCTGGAGGCTTTCAAGAAGAGACTGGACTGCCATCGGTCAGAAATGGTGTAGGGTCTCCTGCTTGGGCAGGGGGTAGGACTAGATGACCTACAAGGTCCCTTCCAACTCTGTTAATCTGAATCTGTCTAAGATGATCAAAGGCCTGGAGGCTTAAACATACGTAGGACGGTTGCAGGAACTGGGCCTGGCTGGTCTAGGGAAGCAAAGGACCAGGGGAGACAGGAGAGCAGCCTTCCAGTATTTGAGGGGCTGCCCCAGAGAAGAGGGGGGCGGGTCAAGCTATTCTCTGAAGCTCCTGAGGGCAGAATGAGAAGTAACGGATAGAAACTGACCAAGGAGAGAAGCAATATAGGACTAAGAAATTTCCCGACAGTGAGAGTAATTAACCACTGAAACTGGAAGAAGTTGGGATGCTCCATCATTGGAGATTTTCAAGAAGAATAACAGAATGACAGAGTTGGAAGGGACCTTGGAGGTCTTCTAGTCCAACCCCCTGCTAAGGCACGAAACCCTGTAGCATTTCAGACAAATGATTGTCCAATCTCTTCTTTAAAATGTCCAATGTTGGAACATCCACAACTTCTGGTGGCAAGCTGTTCCACTGATTAATTGTTCGCAGTGTCAGGAAATTTCTCCTTAGTTCCAGGTTGGTTCTCTCCTTGATTAGTTTCCATCCATTGTTTCTTGTCCTGCCTTCTGGTGCTTTGGAAAATGGGAAAATAGTTGCCCTCTTTTTTGTGGCAGCCCCTCAAATACCTGTAGAGACTTGAGCAGGGGGTTAGACTACAAGATCTCTAACCACTGTGCCACTGTGGCTCATAAATGAGTCAAAAGTGCTGGCTTCCTTCCTTCCTTGGATTTTTAATCTTGTTTAACAAATGTCATTAATTCTAGATTAAATTAAACCTTCCTTGGGGTTTTAACTCTGTCTTGAATGGATTACCAAATCTGCATTTTTAAAAGCTGGCCTCTTCAGTTTTTGCCTGGGGCCAGGAAGACCGAGTCTGCTTTCCGTCTTTTAAGAGCACGTTTCTCCATTTCTTCATTTAGGAAAATATAATAGTGTGCCTTTTTAATATTTCTCAAAATATTTCATTCTTCTAGGAGGAGGGGGACTTCCCACATATCTTTATGGTGGTGGTGGGCCTTGGGACTCCCTTGCCAAGGTGTTTCCCAGTAACAACCTTAAGACATAGGCTTGGCTAAGAAACCCTTAATCTGGTTACGGAAGCAACCCCATGCTTGTTCATCCATGGATGAGAGGTCTCCAAACTTGGCAACATTCAGACTTGTGGACTTCAACTCCCAGAATTCCCCACTCAGCCTGCTTTAAGATATACAGTATAAAGTTCAACTCCCAGAATTCCCAAGCCAACATTTTGGGATCTTGGCTTGCTGGCTGAGGAATTCTGGGTGTTGAAGTCCACAAGTCTTAAAGTTGCCAAGTTTGGAGACCTCTCATCCATGGGGTGAGTTTTAAATCCAACAGATGGACTCCCTTGGCAGTCACCAACACCAAAAGGTTAAAATTAACCTCAGTTTAGCAATCTGGATGAAGGAAACTACCAGGGTTTCTACGGATCTGGTTAAGCGTGTTCATCAGAGGCCCGAGAGTCGATGACACTCACCGACAAGCTTGCGTAATACGTTACACACCGGAGGCTGAATTTCCACAGCCTGTCTGCAACAACTTAATATGATTCCAACACCTAGAATTGTGGGAAATATTTTTGCCCGTGGCTTGGAAAACTAAAAGGAATTGAGTCCTTCTTGGAGCTGAGGGGGAAACCCAGAGCAGGAGGTTAAAAGCAATAATCTTGGAAAAAACAGGAGAAGCATGTATCAGTTCCCCCTGAAAAAAATCCCTCACGGATGGGAACTCCATGCAAAACAGATTTTAATTTGACTGGATATAAAAAAAAAAAGGGGGGGGGATTGGGTAGTTTTTTCTTCCCTGAAAAGGAATGCATGTTTTGAAATGTTTCTTGTTTTAAAATGGTTTTAATAGTAATATATGTTTTTGAATGGTGAACCACCCAGTGTCGTTTGCTGAGATAGGCAGTTATAAAAAATCAATCAATCAAACAAACAAACAAATAAATATTTGCTTCGTTATTGTGGCATTGGACAACTTCTCGGTCACAGAGAATTATTTGTGCACATCTTGGTCATCATTTCCATTTTCTAGACCAGGTTTTCTCAACTTGGATAGCTTTAAGATGCATGGCCTTCAACTCCCAGAATTCCTCAGGCAGCATGGAATTCTGGGAGTTGAAGTCTATATATCATAAATTATGCTGACTGGGGAATTCTGGTAGTGGAAGTTCACCCTTCTTAAAGCATGCTGGCTGGGGGATTCTGGGAGGTGTAGTCCACCCTTCTTAAAGCATGCTGGCTGGGGGATTCTGGGAGTTGGAATCCACCCCTCTTAAAACCATGCTGAGTAGGGAATTCTGGGGGTTGAAGTTCACCCATCTTAAAATTGCTCTTGTTGAGCAAAGCAGGGGCAGACTCTTCTATAGTGCCTTGTCTCTGGAGGAGGCCCTGGAATTTTGACACGTCCTTTTGCAGTTCCAGGGAATTTCAACATCAAGGCTGGTGCCCTCCTCCCCATCCACCAACCCCTTCAGGTTTCACCATCTGTGCTGCATGGGCTAAGATAACTTTTGAGTTATCTGAGGAGGGATACTTAATCCTACAGTACAACTTGCTGACCTCAACACCCCGGATTGAAATCCAAAGCCTCCCCCAGAAAGTGGGACACTCCATTTTTGGAACACTTTCCGAACTTCCTAACCTCTGAGTTGTAACTGGAGCAGAGAGAAACACATATCAAAATGTCCGTCTGATGAGTTTGGAATTGTTATTTCTTTTTTTAAATGTACTTATCTATATTGAGGATTTTATACAGAGCAAAAAACTAATCTCAAGAGAAAGAAAGAGAGAGAGAGAGAGACAGAGAGAAAGAAAGAAAGAAAGAAAGAAAGAAAGAAAGAAAGAAAGAAAGAAAGAAAGAAAGAAAGAAAGAAAGAAAGAAAGAAAGAAAGAAAGAAAGAAAGAAAGAAAGAAAGAAAGAAAGAAAAAGAAGGAAGGAAGGAAGGAAAATAACAAATGTTATAATTTATTTATTCTCAAATTTATATGTTACCCATCTGACTGGAATGAGATATGAATGAAATAGAATAGCCCTCGACCTTCTCTTTAACAAATATTAGCAAACCTAGGATTTCCCCTCCTTGTTAACTCTTCAAAGCCTTGTTTAATTTTCCTTTCCATTGTGGAATCCACCAATCTTCCTATTAGAATTTACATTTAAAAAGAGCCTGGAAAAGCCTTTGATTTCCCCCTCACTTTTCTTCCCTTCAAGCAGCCCATGGAAGCCTCAGACTAAAAATAGACTGCTAACACTTAGGCCAGGGGTCCCCAAACCTGACAACTTTAAGACTTGTGGACTTCGACTCCCAGAATTAGCCAGCAAGCCAAGATCCCAAAATGTTGACTTGGGAATTCTGGGAGTTGAACTTTATATATCTTTGTTGGAAGTTACGATTCTCCTCTCTTCTAGGAAAACAGCCCCCACCCTTTGTCAAGTAGGGCTATTAAAATAGCTGGAGCCAGCTTACTTTTCACAACAAAGGAAGGAGAAAATTACAGGCATGAGATACAGAGAAAAAAAACCCTACAGACTAGCTAGGTTCCTTTCCCATAGAAATCAAATAGATGGCAAGCTATAAAAAACCAAAAGGCACAGCAGGAAGGAACCATGATAGCAAACAAGCAACTACAAAGGATCAGGACCATAAAACCAAGATCCCAGAAAAGATCCTAATCTCAAAGAGACAGGAATTCAACACACACAAATCAAAGTCTTCAAAGATTCACACCTACAAATCAAAAGAACCTGAAGTGTATAAAAGAGAGGTTTTCTTACTCACTTATTAGATTAATCCTAGGAACCTGTGAGATTTCTTCCTACCTGCCTTCCTATTAATAAACTGATTCTGACTTCCAAGCAGCTGACCAAATCATTTTGCATTTCTCCCAGCCGGGAAATTTGAATACACAAAAGGAAAGAACTTTGCCTATTCCTTAAAGGGCAAGATTTCTTTTTTCCTTTCCTTACCTTAAAGCAGGCTGAGCAGGGAATTCTGGGAGTTGAAGTCCACAAGTCTTAAAAGTTGCCAAGTGTGGAGACCTCTGACTTAGGCCGTCCCCTCACTGGCTCCTTCAAAGCCCCTCAAGATCTGGGAAATGCCAGATCCCCTGGAAATAATCCACCCCTACGGAGGATCTTTCTTCCTGGGTGTCACACTTCCTCAGGGAAAATCCAGGCACAGGCAGTCCTTAACAGCCAAGCCCAAAATTCTGTTGTTTTAAGGCAAACATTGCTTCAGTCAGCTTCGCCGCACTTTACGACTTTTTCTCGCCACTGTTAAGTGAATCACTCCCGTGGGCAAGTTAGTAACCTGGTTGTTAAGTGAATCCATTTTATTTATTTATTTTTATTTATTTTAGGTTTTATATACCGCCCTTCTCCCGAAGGACTCAGGGCGGTGAACAGCCAACTAAAATACATGTAGACAAATATAAATAGTTAAAAAAGAATTAAACCCTAGGCTGTCCATTAAATTAAAACTTTGTACACCCATCCCAACTAATCTAAAAACCCCATTTAAAAATCCCATTTGAGTCAGCTCAGGCCGGCCTGCTCGAAGAGCCAAGTCTTCAGGTCACGTCTGAAGGCCCTCAGGTCACTGGTCGTTCGTAGTCCAGGGGGCATCCCGTTCCAGAGGGCGGGTGCCCCCACAGAGAAGGCCCTGTTCCTCGGGGTCACCAGGCGACACATAGAAGGCGTCGGGACCCGGAGGAGACCCTCTCTGTGGGAGCGCACCGGTCGGTGGGAGACTACTGGCAGAATGCGGTCTTGTAAGTATCCTGGTCCGATGCCATGGAGCGCTTTAAAGACCAAAACCAGTACTTTAAAGCGAACCCGGAAGGCCACCGGCAACCAATGCAGCTCGCGCAGGAGGGGCGTCACGTGGGAGTATCTCGACGCCCCCATAACTACCTGCGCGGCTGCCCCGTCACCTTTGTTTGTCAGAAGGGGGAACACATGAGCCTTGGGACACAGCGACAGTCGTAAGTATGAACCCCTCGCCAAGCGTTTGAATTTTGATCATGTGACTGTGAGGAAACGCTACAACGGTAAGGCACATTTTTCAGTGCCGCGGTAACTTGGAATAGTCACTAAATAAACCATTGTATGTCAAGGACCACCTGTACGCACCTAAACTTACATCTCAGTATCAGATGGCAGCCTGGTCCCTTCTGGAAAGCCTCCAGGGATGGAGTTCCCACAATTTCTGAATAATAGAATAATAATAAAAATTGTGTGCGCATGTGCTCGCTCGCGCGTGCACACTCACAGGCCAGCACCCAGAAGGCAATGCACGCGCGCCCTACTCCTGCATGTGTAATCCCCTGCTGCCGCTGCTGCTGCCCTCTTACCTGCACTGCACCTTCCAGCTGATTTTCGGCCCCTTTGAGGCCTTTTTTGGCCTCCCAGAGGCTTGAGGAAAGTCTTTGCAGGTTGAAAAATTGGCCCGTTTTGTCACTTCCGGTATTTCCTGAAATACAGGAAATGAAGAAACAGGCCTATTTTTTGGTGTGCAAAGGATTTCCTCAAGCCTCTGGGAGGCCGAAAAAGGCCCCACACAGGCTGAAAATCAGCTGGGAGGTGTGCGCATGCGCAGGGAGGTAAGTTTGCCTGCAGCTTACGTGCCGGCACAAATGGCTCTGCATGCCACCTGTGGAACACGTGCCGTAGGTTCGCCATCACGGCCCTACACCATTTCTGAAAGATGGCAGCCCTCCAGGGATGAAGCTCCACAATTTCGGAATAACAGAATAATAACAAAATGGCAGCTGGAAGGGACCTTGTAGGTCATCTAGTCCAACCTCCCACCCAAGCAGGAGACCCTACACCATTTCTGACAGAGGGCAGTCCCGTCTTTTATGAAAAGCTTCCAGTGATGAAGCTTCCACAACTTCCAAAGGCAACTTCTGTTCCATGGGCTGAAAATTCCTGTCAGGAAATTCCTCCTCATTTCCAGGTTGAATCTCTCCTGGATCAGTTTCCATCCATTATTCCTTCTCTGGCCTTCAGGTGCTTTGAAGAATAGCTTGACCCAGTGGAGGGATTCAATTTTTTTTACTACCGGTTCTGTGGGCATGGCTTGGTGGGAGTGGTAGGGGAAGGTTACTGTAAAATCTCCATTCAGAGGTGGTATTTGCTGGTTCTCCCACCTACTCAAAATTTCTGCTACCGGTTCTCCAGAATTGGTCAGAACCTGCTGAATACCATCCCTGGTTTGAGCCCCCTTCTCTGTTTGGGTGTTGAAGTTCACCCCTCTTAAAGAAATGCTGGCTGAAATATTTGATTGTAAATGTTTTAACAGTGGCTAGAATTGTATTTGCAAAGAATTGGAAAAATGAAAAATACCTATGCAGGAGGAAGTTATTAAAAAAATTATGGACTGTGCTGAAATGAGTAAATTGACATTTGAAATTAGAGAACAAGAAGATAAACAATTTTATATGATATGGGATTTGTTTTATCAATGGTTGGATAAAGACATGGTAAGGTAATAGAATAGATAATGTAGTAGAAGCTTAATAGATTGATATAAAACTAATGTAGACATATATAGCCATTGGATGAAAGCCTAATACAATTTTAAATTTTTTTGAGGGGGATATCTCGTATAAAACGATGGAATAAATAGTTTAGTCATGGATGCTTAACAATGATAATATATAAGATGTAGATTGAAAATGGAAATTGATATAAAATGGAGAAGATATGAAAGGATGTAAAAAGATTGAAAATGAAAGGATATAGAGAAGATGATTTATGTTTGAGATGTGGTATGTGTTAAAAACAAACACGAAGGAGAAGCAATGCGGGGGGAATCAAGGGAAAAGATGGAGAAGGGGAGGGGGACTTAAATGGAAAAAAGGGGAAAGCATGATCTGAAAAAAAAAGAGAAAGTAATTCCCTTGTAAGTCTCTCTCTCATATTCCTATCTTTTTCTTCCTTTCCACCGATTCCT